>JAMKQA010016156.1:0-15564 GCA_024699735.1 Posidonia australis
GGGTTACACGAATGACAAAAGAGGTTACATAATCTGTGCCTTAGCCTACTTAAATACTAGGGCACCTAAATGGTCAAATGACCAAACTAACCCTGAAACAAAGACATAATTCAAGACATATTTACAACACCCTCAGGATTTTGGAATGCTAATAATGCCTACTATGATAAGAGGGGAAGACCTCGATTCACAAGGCACTACTCGGACTTCTAGGCTGTTGATGGCTCTCCAGAATGGATGATTTAGTAGGTTAGGCTCTGTGTCAAACTCTTGGGGACATAACCTACTTTTTAACTTTTAACTCGTTTCTTTTCTCCCTCTTAGGCTTGTTGGCTCGCTCTCACCCTTGTCTGGGGGTAATGGGCATCCAGATTTGGAGAGAACTGGTGGAATTGTATGTGAGGGGTGGCTAGTCTCTTTGGTCATTTGAATTCTTTGGATGCTTGCTTCGACTTCTCCCCAAGGTATGTGATAGGGGTAGAGTTTACCTACTTGCCTCTCTCACTTAAGGCTAGCTTCTGTCTTCGACTTCTGTCTCCCTTTTCTTTTGTGCCCTTGTGGATATATTTATTTTTCTATTTTGGCTCACACTCATGCTCACTCCTAACATTTTATCTCCCCTTGGAGGTGTAAGTCCTTAGGGAGTTTGGACATTTCATCTAACCATGGTTGAATGGTGGCTCCCTCGCTTATTAGAAGGTCTAGGAAGTATCAACTGAAGAGGTGTAATCCCTTCTCAAACATGCTAGCCATTCCGATTTTCATCATCGGGCTCTGATGCTGACGCACTTATGCATGTATGCATGTTTTTTTTTTCATGTGCTTTTTGATGCAATGCATGCGTAATGAGTGTGAGAAGGAAAAAGAAAACATGAGTACGGGACAAAGCAAAAAATGTGTGAGTAGAAAGAATAAAACATGTGTGAATGCAGCTCGAAGGCTTTGAAGGGCAAGGATGCGGTTCTTCATCATTGGTAGTATTTCTTTAGGTAACACAAATTGACCGGCTCTGACTGCTCTATGTGGTCCATGTCTTCAAGGATTACCGCTCCCCTAGAGAACACTTGTTTGATGATATAACCGCCACGCCAGTTGGGTCTGAATTTACCGCGAGTATCAGGGAGATGGATGGCCCACAAGACCAAGTCTCTAGGTGCAAGCTAGGATAGACTTTCTTCTGGTAGGATCTTGCCATCCTCCTTTGATAACACTAGGCATGGTGTAGGGCCTGCAGTTGATGTTCATCTATCAAATTCAACTGCGCGAAGCGATCGCCCAACTATTCAGCCTCTTCTAGCTCTACTTCTTTCAAGATCCTCAAAGAAGGGATTTCCACCTCGACCAATAGCACGGCCTCCATGCCATAGACTAAAGAAAAAGGTGTGGCACCTGTGGATGTCCGGATAGATGTTTGATATGCCCACAATGCATAGGGAAGCTTTTCATGCCAATCCCTGTGAGTCTCTGCCATCTTCTTTAGTATCTTGGTAATGTTCTTGTTGGCTGACTCAACCGCTCCATTCATCTGAGGGCGGTAAGGTGAAGAACGATGATGCTTAATGTGGAAATTATGTAAATAATCTTCGACCCTCTTGGTTATAAATTTCTTCCCATTATCTGAATTATTGCGTGTGGGACCCTATATCGGGATATGATATTATTTTTCAAGAACTTCTCTGTTACTGTAGTAGTGACAGTCTTGTAAGACGCCGCTTCGACCCACTTTGTGAAGTAATCAATGGCCACAGACAACATCAATTCCCCAGGTGGAGAAAGGCCATGGTGACAACATACTGTGAAACTATGGTGGGGAAGTGTGGATGAGATTCCCATGGATCTGGTAAGCATGACACCATCGCACAAACTGACAGCAATCTGCCTCCATGGTCGACCAATAATAGCCTTGCAAATGATCTTCTTGGCTAACAAAACTCCATTCATGTGTGACCCGCATTTCCCAACATGGACTTGTAACATGACGGCATCGACCTCCTTCTTATCTAAGCATCTCAAAAGCATTTAGTTATAGGATCCCCTGTACAAATGGCCAGCCCCGAGTACATAGCTGGATGCCAAGTGCTTCAATGTCCTTGCCTCTATTGCTGACACCTGAGGAGGGAAGTTTCCGATTTCCAGAAAAACCTTAATGTCATGGTACCACGGGAGCTCTTCTGGTGGGTCTGCTTCCTCTATGCTCATGCAGTGTGGTGGTTGATCCATGCATGTAACTGACACATCCACTGCACGGTCTTCTGATGTCGAGAGCCAAGATGCTAAGGTTGCCAAGGCATCTGCATAGGCATTCTTGGCCCTATTCATAAAGGAAAAATGAACCTCTTGGAATTCTACCATGAGCTTGATAAGATGGGCATAGTATTGGATGAGCTTTTGATCCTTGGTCTTCCAGTCGCCGTTAACCTGTGCGATAACCAACATGGCATCACCACGTACAAGTAACTTGCGAACACCATGCTCCAAGGCCATCTAAAGTCCCAATATGCACGCCTCATATTCAACTTCGTTATTTGTGCATTTGAAATTTAATTTCCTTGTGTAGGGAGTCATTTGGCCTTAGGGGGCTACCAGTACGGCGCCAATGCCCATTCCTCTTTTGTTGACTGCGCCATCAAAATATAAGTGCCACTGATCCTTCTCCTCAGCCATCTCCGATTCATCATCATTATCCTCAGCGAATAGCACATCCTCATCTGGATATTGAGTCCACAAGGGTTGATATTCTGGTTTAGGTAGCTCGACCAGATGATCAGCTACTGCTTGTCCCTTTATGGATTTTTGTGTGACGAAGGTGATGTCGTATTGGGACAACAACACCTACCACTTGACACACTGTCCTACAAGCGCCAGCTTTTAGATCAAATACTTCATAGGGTCATGGCGACAAAGGAGCAAGACTGGGTATGCCATCATATAATGCCTTAGGCGTTAAACTACCTAGACTAGAGATAAGCAGACCTTCTCTATGATAGTGTACCTAGCCTCGCAATCATTAAACTACTTACTCAAATAATATATCGCCCTCTCTTTGTAACATGATTCATCATGTTGGCCCAATACTGCTCCCATGGAATCTTGGGTTACGGATAGATAAAGGAGTAGGGGCCGCTATGGCTCTAGTGGGACCAAAACTGGAGGTCTGGCTAACAACTGCTTAATCTTGTCAAAGGCTGCTTGACATTCCTCATTCCAACCGATCTGTGCATTCTTCCTCAGGAGCTTGAAGATCGGTTCGCAAATTGGTGTGAGATGTGCTATAAACCGACTGATGTATTGCAGGCAACCCAGCAGTCCTCTGACTTCTTTCTCCATAGCTAAGGGAGGCATGTCAATTATGGCCCGAGCCTTATCTGAATCGACCTCGATTCCCCTCTGGCTGATGATGTGTCCAAGAAGCTTGCTAGATGAAATCCCGAAGGTGCATTTACTGGGGTTCTGGCGGAGCTTGTACTTGCGTAGACGGTCGAACAGGTTTCTCAGGCATGCCAGATGATCCTCAGACTCTTTGGATTTAGCTATCATATCATCAACATAAACTTCGACCTCTTAGTGCATAAGGTCGTGGAATAGCACTGTCATAGCTCTCAGATATTTAGCCCCTGCATTCTTGAGCCTAAATGGTATCACCTTGTAGCAGAAGATTCCCCATGGGGTGATGAATGATGTCTTCTCCATATCTTCTTCTGCCATCTTGATCTGATTGTAGCCTGAAAATCCATCCATAAATGATAGCATTTTATGGTCGGCTGTATTGTCTACAAGGATATCAATGTGAGGTAGCGGGAAGTCGTTCTTAGGACACGCCCGGTTAAGATCTCTATAATCAATGCACATGTGAACCCGTCCATCCTTCTTTGGGACTGGGACGACGTTTGCAAGCCATTCTGGGTACAGGATGACTTTAAGAAAGTCCACCTTATGCTGCTTCATAATTTCCTCCTTAAGTTTGAGCAGCCACTGGGGTCGCCAGCTTCTGAGCTTTTGCTTGACGGGCTTGACATTTGGCTTCAATGGCAAATTGTGCACTGCTACCTCTATATCTAGACCGACCATGTCACTGTAAATCCAGGCAAAGACATCTATGTATTCCTTGAGGAAGGCGATGAATTCTGCCCTCAACTGTGCGGTGAGCTTAGCACTAATGCGTAATTCTTTGACATTGTCAGTGGTTACGATGTTTACCAGCTCAATCTCCTCCACATGGAGATTCGGGCCTTCTGGGTCATTATCATGGTGCTGGAATTCTGCTAGCGCGTCGTCATCCCCAGGTACACCATTGTCATCCTCCTCTTTGTAGGCCACGACCTCGGACAACATCTCCTTAAGAAAGGTAGGATCCACTGTATCGAAGGTGCAAATCTGTTCTAATGCTTGGCCCTTTTGGCGTCGAAAGAGAGTTACGCTGACCCTCGTATTCTTGTACTGGAGGCAAGCAATCTCTGTATCACCCTGTTTTGTATCCTCACTCGAGTCAAATATTTCTTAACTTTCTGATGCTGCTTCTTCACTTATTGCTAATTTTTTTGGTTTTTCTATTTCTTTTTGGTTTTGAGGATTTTCTAATTTTTTGGGATTTTCTTTGCTATTTACAAGGGGTATTGCTAATTGGCGGTTGTCCTCTTGCTGACTGATTAAAGTGACACCGCCCACGTTCTTCCCTGAGCTCAGCTCATGGTCTTTTTTTTTTTACCCCCACCTTGCGTAAGGTGGGGCTTAAACTACTGGTACCATCTAGACCTGTCTCTCGACTACTGAGTGATTAACTCGTCTGGTCTAGTGTCAATTGTCTCTTCTTCTTCCTTCAGAACTGTGATGGTGGAATGGCCCTGCGTTTCCTACGACGAGGTAAAGGCTACTTCAATCATCGCTGCTTTGCCTTTTTGGCGCCTCACTTCCTCTATGGTGTCTTTTGCCAAGACGGTGAACTGCTCTTGAAATAGAGCTTCCACGCTTTGGAGCACCTCGTCCATCTGTGCCTCTACAACTGGTCCCTCATCCTCATCAAATGCGAGATCCACATAATATGCATCCGCTGGACCATCCCTAATGCATGTCAATGGTACTGCACAGGGGTCGGCACTCCATGCCAATAATCGGATCTGGGCTGGCATTACCTGAGTCGGAGTGTACTAGGAAAGAGGATCTGCCACATGATGTTCAACGGAGGCTTCATAACCTACCTCTAGGACTACCGTTGTGACTGAGGTCATGGTGGGGACTGATGCATAAGTTGGATCTACTGCTGTTGATAACGTGACTAGAGCTGTAGTTATGGCTGAAGCTGGAACTGTCATATCCGGCACAGTGGCTGTGGCAGGAACTATGGTGGTTGGAATGGGAAATGGTACAGATGGAACTGATACTGTGGTGGCTGGAATTGAACTTGCGGTGGCTGGAACCGAAACACGGTGACTGGAACTGTAACTACGGTGGTTGGAACTGAATCTGCGGTGGCTGGAACCGAAACCACAGTGACTGTAACTGTAACTACGGTAGCTAGAACTGAATCTGCGGTGGCTGGAATCGTAACTGTTGTGACTGGAACTGTAATTACGATGGGAACTGAAACTGAGGGGGCTGGAACCGTAACTGCCGTGGCTGGAACTGAAACTTCTGTGGCATCTTCTTCGGACAAGTAATCCTCAATGCTTATGCATTCACTTGTGCTTGACGGAATGTTTTGTTTTAGTTCCGCAGAGTCTAGACTCTGCCCTGGACTGAGAATGCCTGCACTAACAAAGTTAGTGCTAGCGGAAGAGCGGTTCAGCTTCAATCGCTGCAAGTGTTGGGAACATTCCTCTTGACACAGTTGTTCGTAACCCAGTCCTTCTCCATCTCTTCGCTCCTCGGCGGCAACAGGCTCCACGATCCCCTGACTGTACTTCCCAAGAGGTGTCCCCTTCTCACATCCCCAGCGACGACATAAATTCTCGACCATCTTGGAGGGATTGCTACGGACAAGTGGGTAGTTGCCACGTTCAAATTCGGGAATGAAATTAACCGACTCAAACCGATTAACCCAGAATAGAATACTTGAGGGCTTAGAGTCAAAGCAGACAGTCTGATGGGACAAGGCTGACACAGCATCGATCTTCTCCTTCTCAAAGTTTTCAGCCATGACGGTAACAATGTTATTGCCTCAACTGAATTTAATCATGCGATGGAGAGACGACGGGATAACCTGATGCTTGTGGAGCCAAGGGCGCCCAAGTAGGAGATTAAACGAAGTTTCAAGATCCACGACGTAGAATTCCACGTCAAACTCAATTGGACCAATGACAAGAGGGATTACCAACAAGCCCAACGCATCGTGGTGCATGTTGTCGAACGACATCATCCCCTTTACCACTGGCACAATATCCTCGGCTTTGAATCCGAGCTTCCTTGTTGTACGCAAGGGGCAGACGTTTACACTTGCACCATTATCGACTAGAGTAAGGGGAATACGGAAGTTCTTAAACTGATCGTTTATGAACAATGGCTGGTTGTGATTGATCCCTGCTGGAGGTAATTCTTGGGAAGTGAAGGAGATAACCTGGGGTGTGGCAATCATACTTACCATTGTCTCTAGGGCTGCAGGTTCTATAGTGGGGGCTACATAGGTGGCCTGGAAAACCCGAAGGAAGGCCTCTTGATGCTCGGCCAAAGTGTGGATTAAGTCCCAAATGGAAATATCTGCCTTGACCTTCTTAAGTTGAGCAGTGATGTCGGCTACAAGCTTGGCTATGGTGGAAGAGGACTTTGTCAAGGCTTCCTCAGTGGTGGGCTTCACTAGCTAGCTTTCTAGCTATGGTGGATCTACAGTAGGTCGGGTTTGCTTAGGCTCAGGAGGTGGGATTCTGTATAACCGCCCCGAACGTGTGATCTCGGCACACATCTCTGCAGCATAGTTATAGGGCATGCGATGAGTATTTTGGGTCAAATTAATGACCACATGTGCCCTAGTGACTAATAGGCTTGCATCTGGTAAGACTGGTATGGATACAGGTTAGGGAGACTATGTGGTGGGATGAACTAGCAACGTGACAGGCACCATAGATGGAGGGGATTGTGCTAGTAGGGTCACCGATGTGGTTGGTAGGGGTGACTGTGCTGGCAGGATTGCTGGAGTACTAGGTGATAGTGGGTGTGCCAACGAAATTGTTGGATATTCTGGTCTAGCGATGAATTGGATCATATTCACCGCGAAGATTGAACCCTCAAGAAAAGAGTGATACAAAGACTGTGGGAACGAAGTAGACAAATCATGAATCAAATCCGAAGGGTCCAATGTGGGAACATTGGACTGGGTGAGAAAGAGAACATGGATCCCAGAGGTCTCTGGAGCATTTGGACGGTCATGCTCGGGGAGAGGCTATCTAACAATGCTAGGGGGATCAGGGACAGATGTAGATGCTTGTGTTCGTGCTGGAGCTGACTCCATCTGCTGGGTGTGAATGACAATGACCTTATTGTCAATCAGGTCCTGAATAGCATGCCAGAGCGCGAAGCAGCTATCCGTCACGTGCACCGCGGCACAATGAAAGTTGCAGAATAAGTCTACTTTGTACAACCTTGGCAGTGGATGCGGCGGTGGGCAGACTTCCGAGAACTTCAGGAGCGACTGTACCTTCGGGAGGATGGCGCTCAAGGGTTCAACCAGAGGCATGAAACGACGCTCTAGATGGCGTGGTCATGCCTGACCTTGGTACGGTCCTGGCCTTGCCGGTGCAACAGGATACACTGGCTCGACGAAGGTGGCGATGTGAGAGGTGCGTGGTGCTCTACGTGTGGGTGCATAAACAAACTACTGCTGAGATGGGCATCCTGTGTCAACAGACACTGCAAGAGGTCCGATGTACGCAACAGCGTTCCGGGGGGATCCTTCCTCCTATTGGCGTTACCGTTTGCGCCATTGCTAGCGCTGCTACCACTTGTTCCTAGGACGGAAGTAGGGGACGTGGCTTATTTGGCGAATGCAGTGAGCGCAGGGAAGCTGCCACTACGCAGCGAACTTTCTACACGAGTGCCAACACAGATGAGTGATGCAAAAGTAGTGATAGGTTGTATGCTAAGCAAGGCCCTGATGGCTGGCTGCACTCCCTGGATAACCATCTCAATGGATTCCTCATCAGAGGGTTTATCCTGAAATTGTGAAGCAAGAGCGCGCCAGCGCCCAACATACTCTCCAAATGATTCATGGGGCTTCTACTTGGTGGCGGCAAGGTCCTCACACTTAAGGACCAAGTCGAAATTAAAGGAGTATTGTTCCAGGAACACCTGACTAAGGTCGTTCCAAGTCTTTATCTGGGCCATATCTAAAGAGGTGAACCATTTCAGTGCGGAACCGGTTAGACTCTTTTGGAAAAGACAGATCAATAACCTCTCATCAGCCTGAAGCTGTGCAAGATCTCCGTAGTACACCCTTAGACGCAAGATAGGGCAACCTATACCATTATATTTCTCGAAATCCGGGACTTGGAAGTTCAATGGGAGAGTAGCCTTTAAGAAATAGCAGAGGTCCCGGAATTGGTAAGACTGGCAGTCTCCTCCTTGCACTTGTCGAAGTGCTTTCTCAAGATCGCCCACCCTAGTGTGGAGGGCATCTGGAGCGGCTGATGGGGGTGATGCAGCTAGGGCGGGTCCTACGTACGCCACATGGGTCGCACCGAGGTGCTCCTCCGAATCCACCATCGCGCCTGCTAGTGTCAATGCACAATGGTTGGCGTACCCGCGTGTTAGTGCAAAGTGTTGTGGGGTGTACACAAAAACTTGGTTCTGATGTAAGAAGGGAGGGGGAGATGCCTGATGTGCTAAGTGAGGTGTAGTGTGAGTGGGGTACAGCTGTTGTCCCGAGACGGAACCGGGGAATGAGACGTGAGGGTGTTGTGCCCCGGCCGAGCCTAACGGTTGGCCACCAAGTGCATAGGAGGGATGCTGTGCTGTGACTAGTGAGGAAGCTACAGGCAGAGTTGGTCCTGTCGCCACCGAAGTCGAAAGAAGCTAGGGCGATGGTCGAGGAGGTGGTGCGGTGGGTGTAGCATGATATGCAAGCGACGGCAACACAAGGACCTCTGGAACCACTGGAGGAGCAACAGAAGCTGGAAGGTTATAGAAACCCATGCCTTAAAGCTTTTGAGCAAGCTCAAGAAGCTGTTGGTCATGGAGGGCACAAGACCCGTCGGTAGTAGTACCAGAGACCACAGTAAAAGGCATAGAGGATCCAAGTGGAGGTGGGACTTCAGACTATCCAGTAGAGAGAGATCCTATCAGAGATGTCGCTGTAGGTGGTTGGGTGCTAAAAGTAGCAGGTCCAACCAGAGGGTAAAACAAAGGTTGGGTCTCCGGAATGTGTGTGGTCGTCAAAGTGATAGCCTCAATGACCGGCTCCACAGTGGAGCCTGCCAGTTTTTGGTGCCTGAGGAATTCCTAACCATCGGGAAACGACTATCGAGAGGAGTGGCAAAAGAAATTAGTGTCAAAGGAGGGACCGCAAAGGCAGTCACCTCAGGAGCAGTAGAAGTCAAAGGCTCACCAAGACACTGGGCCATGGTGGAACGAGAGCGAGTAAGAATCGAACTGCGACGATAACGCCAAGGACGGGTCCTAAGACGAGCTATCATCGATAGCGACGAGTAACTCCAGAAAGGATGGGCGTGATCTGTCACCAAAGGGGAAACAGAAAACAGGGATGCCGAGCTCCGACAGAGGAACTCGCTCGCTAACCTGTAAGAAACAAACAGGCATCAAGGAAACTTGATGTGAGTAGAACAAAACATAGATGCAATGTTATTATGGTGGCATGAATGCACATGCATATGGATGCAACTATTATGCGCTCTCTCACCATCTATGTGTGTCCTAGTAAGCAGTCTACTCCAGACTCTCTCAGGGGTATGTGGGTCTCTGACTCAAGGCAAGAAAGTAAGGTCTCTGCTCTAAATCTTAGCCAAAGCGCAGGCGGTGAATGGATGGTGCGTTGGTGGCTTCATCTCCTGCAGTAGCATGAAGTTGTACCCTCTACTAGCACCGACACGATCCCGGACAAGGGGGGACAAACTAGCAACACGTCCTACGCCAAAGCCATAGAACGGGTTACCAGAATTGTCCTTCGCAAACTGTAGGTGGACTCAGGGGAGAAGAATGTATGCACCTATATGAATCAATCATGCATGTATGCTTTTGTGTCTTATACTTGCATTTTATTAAACAAAGGGGAAGAGTTCAAATTGGTCTCTAATTTTGCCTTATTAATTGTTCTCTGAGTTTGTGTGTTTTACTTAAACCAGAAAAGGAAACAAACATGTCTCTACTCTCCGAGGCATGTCAAGTGCAAAAAGGGAAGAAAACACACAAGTAAGGCAAACAAACAAGCAAGCAAACAACAAGCAAAAGGCATGATCATGGTATGTGCAAGTGTCGTGGCATCATGGTTGTGAAAAGAAAACATCCATCACATCAAAAGGCAAGATATACAGCATGTGTGTGCAGTGACAGAGCAAAAGGGTGAAAAGAAAGTGTGAAAGGCATACTAAGTAAGCAAACAATCACTAGCAAAGCAAACAAACAAGTGTGTGAAGCCAATGCCTCAAGAAGCAAGCGAAAAGACTAACCTGAAAGTCGGAATCCGGTGTCTCCAGCGAAGTTGCCAGTTTCTGTGACCGTGCCCCTGCCCGGGGGTCCGACGTGGGGTCGCACTAGAGGGAAGAGGCCACAGCCATGCCAAGATGGCAATGGCGCAAGATGGGATGAAACGGAAAGAAAAGGAGTCGCCATCTAATCTTTTAAGGGAAAGACGAGGAAAACCACAAACAAATCACAAAAAGTGAATGAATGAGATGCACATATGAAGGCCAGATGTCTACTAACCAGAGGATGAGTAAGGATTCCTATTACGCACGGGGAAAGTGTTAGGCACCCCCGTAAGGCCGAGAAACTCGGTCTTTCTTGTCTAATTCGCTTGCTAGAGACTGAATAAATGTTTGCTAAGCCTAGATCGTACTCTAAACATGCTAATATGAATGCCAAGACAATACTGGATGAATGTGTATGGAGGTACACGAAAATTGCGAAGAAATCCACATGAAATGATGAAATCACAAAGTATGGCACGATTAAGAAAATCACATGAAATGACGAGGTTTTTGGCTAGAAAAGCTTGAAAATTCATACAGGTCTCAAAAATGTCAAAAATTCAACCGACTCACGTCGTCAGAATCAAAGAAAGCATCATAGAGATCAAGATGGGAAAACTGCAAAGAAGTCTGCATAAAATAGGAAAACTGTGACATGTGAAGAAATTCACATAAAATGACAATGTTTTTGTAAAGAATGGTTCAGAAAACCATACTGATGTCAAGAATACAATAGACCCAAATCATTAGAAGTGCATAAAACACCATAGAAATCCAAACGAAAAAATTGCAAAGAAATCCACATAAAATAGGCAAATGCTGAGATGAGAACAAAATCACATAAGATGATGATGTTTTTGTAAAGATTGGTCCAGAAAACCATACTGAGGTCAAAAAGATAGAAAGTGGGGTCAACCCGAGTCATCGGAATCATGCAAAAGGTCATGAAAATCAAAAAAAGAGAAAATAATTTGTGGTGGGGCCAATGTCGGCTTTCAAGCCTGTTAATGTACACCCACGGGCGATGAAATCCAAATCAACTCGATAAAGTCCAAAAACGTGGAATAAAGATAGTCAAATCGAATATCAACAAAGGAATCTGAAAACAGGTAGGAGAAAAATCCACGGAAAAACACATAAGATGCAGACTTATTGCAAAAAGGATAGATTGATATGCAAATACTGCAAAAACTACGTAGAATGTATAAAAATGTACCTAAATGGGTAAAAGATACTTAGGAATGATTTGGACAGAGATTATGCTTGACTTGGTGCAATAACTAACATGTATGTGCATGAATTGATGACACAGGGGTAATTGGGGTCATATCAGTGGTCAAATGTGATAAATGCATGAATAGAGATAATGCATGGTCTAAGATATGCCAAAATGTATGCAGAATGTTAGGAAAATGTTGTTTTCATGAAAGCATGTAGAAGACAAAGTCTCAAAAACAATAAATTGATGTAAGCACAATAAGGGAAAAGTACAAGGGCCAAAATGCAAAATTCACAGTGAATGGTGAAAATTTGGATTAAAATACTTTCAAAGATTTCTATCCTAGTGTGTAGATGATAAATCAAAGAAAAAAATGTAGCACTGGGGTGTGTGAGAATTGTACTTAGATAATTTCTTGAAAACTCAGGGTCTAATGTGCAAAATTCACAAAAAGGGGAGGATCATGGTTAAAATGTGCTCAAAAAGTCTTATCTTGATGCTAGGATGTAAAATTTAAAGAAAATGTAGCTATGTGGTGTGACATGTGTGAAAATTGCACGTTTGGTAATTTCTTGAAAACCTAGGGTCTACTGTGCAAAATTCCCACATAGGGTGCAAATCTGACAAAAAGGTGAAATTAGATATTCATTCATATTGCAAACAGGATTTTTTGATGAAAACTTTAAACAAGTGATGATTTTACAAGCACATGTGATCAATAAATGGGGAACATATAAAAAATGTGATTTAAAATGCAATTAAAACCATCATTAATGATTTAAGAAAAATTCAGGGGCCTTGGTATAAATATTTCTATCTAGAAAACACTATGTATAGAGTTCAGGGGCTAACATGTAAGATTTTAGGACCAAATATGTGATAAAAATTTTGATTTTTACATTATCAGTGTAATTATGGATAATTTTAAGGTCTTAAATGCAAATTGTACAAAGGAAATTCTTTTCAAGAAACTCTAGGGGCAAAATGCAAAAGCTTAGGACTTAAATGCAAAGAAAACATGACCTCAGGGGCTTAAGTGTGATAAAACATGCATAAATAGTACTGACAATGCATTTAAAAGTTTAACAGGACAAAATGTGCAATATTTACAATGCAATTTCAAAAAAGGAGAATTCAGGGGTCACAAAATAAATTCCTAGGACTCAGTTGCAAAGAAAACATGAATGTAGGGGTCTAACTGTGAAGAAACAAACATTTATGGGACTAAAAATGAAATTACGATTTAAACAAGACAAATCATGCAATAATTACAAGAATAATAAAGGAATGAAACTTATTTAAATCTTTAGGGGTTTAAACACAAAAATATAGGACCTAAATGTAATAAAAAAGGACCCAAAAGTAATAAAGAAGGACCTAGATGTAAGAAGAAAGGACCTAGATGCAAGAAAAAGGACCTGAAAGAAATTCCAAGGACCTAAATGTAACTATAATCAGGACCTATGTGCAATTATAGAAAACAAAAAATATTTTCCTAAATCTAGTTGTTTCGAAGATCGCCGGTAGATTGCCGGCGCTCCCACTCTGGCGCGGTCTCTAGCGGGCCTCCGACGGTGTTGTGGCGATGGGAAGGCGGTTGTGGTGGTCGGAGAAGCTTAAGGGCGTCACGGTGAGCATCTCCAGGGTTGTGGGCTGGACTGGGGAGGCGTGAGATGCCTCCCCCACCTCGTGCTCCGGTGAGGAGATGTCGTCGTCGTCAGAGAAGACGACGGCGGAGCAGCTAGTTACAGGGCTACCACTGGGATGGCGCGGTGGCGTGCGAAGGAGCTTCCCGACGATGCAGCGGACACTCTAGAGGGGCTAGAGGGGATCAAGGACGTCTGGTGTGTTCCCCCCATCTCTTGTGTTGGAGACGACGACGGCAGTGGCACGGTTGGTGCTCCAGGCTCTGGGACGAGGCGGCGTAGAGGGGCTTGTGGAGGTATGACGGAGCTCCCTGATGCAGTGGCGCGAAGTGGAGGCATCCAGTGAGCTCCAGCGACTTCGCAGCGGAGGAGCAGCGGTCGGAGATCGCAGAGGCGCCAGTAGTGCTTCCATTGGCCAAGGGAGGCCAAAGAAGTCTCCTTTGAGTGATGTGGCCTAGAGAAGAGGAGGAGGAAAAAAGGGACGAAGGCCCGTGGGGCCTCCCTTGGACTAGGAGGCCTAAGGCCTCGCCAGTGGTGGTGAACCCACCATCGGAGACAGAGGGGGGTGACACAGAAAGGTGGGCACTCCGACGAAGCTCTACCAGAGGGCTAGGATGTGCCAGGCAGGACTAAAGACAATAACTTAAAATAAAAAAGAGAGGAGGATTACCTAGATAGGCGTCTTGGCTGTCTCCGACGGCGGCGGCAGTAGTGCTCTGGCAAACACACTGGCTCCTGGGGTCGAGGCTCTCTAGGGTTGCAAGTGGGTTGAAGGAGATGCTCTAAAGTTGGGGGATCGATGGGTTTGCTCTGGATGAGGGGTGTGGAAGAAAAGGCTTTGGCAGGGGGTCTCTCAGGCGGTTCCTCCATTCTTCTCCTCTCTGTTTCTCTCTATTTTGCCCTCGTTGGTGGTTTCTCGAGGTTTTTAAGGGATGGAAGGAGCGGTTGAAGGATCATAGCATCGTGGTTGCAGTTAGCCAGCTCGTGGGGAAGGCAATTGGGGAAGGAAGGATGGGGAGCAAGATCAATTGGGATCGTCGGAGATTTGGCCAAAATTATTTTCTTTTCTACCAAAGTTTGTGATTGAGGGATAATGGATGTTGTGGACAGAATTTGGGCCTGCAAGTGGGCCTGTTTTGGTTTTTTTATTTTTACGTTTTCGTTTTAGGTTTTTGAGAATTAGGGTTTTGTTTTTTTTTAGTTTTAGTTTTAGGGTTTTTTATGATTTTAATTAAGGTTTTGATTTTGTGATTTAAGGTTTAATTAAATGATTTTAAATTAGGGTTTTCTTAGGATTTTAATTATTTTAGTGTTTTAATTAATTGATTTAAATTAAGGTTTCTAGGGTTTTATTATTTTAGGATTTTTAGGATTTTAATTATTTTAGGGTTTTTGTGATTTAATTTTAAATTAGGGTTTTTGTGACTTAATTAGTTGGTTTTAAATTAGGATTTTTAGGATTTTAATTATTTTAGGGGTTTTTAGGGTTTTGGGTTTTAATTAAGGGTTTTTTAATTTAATTAGGTTTTCTTTGGATTTTAATTAAAGTTTTTAGTTTAAATTAGGGTTTTTTTGGATTTTAAATTTTTTTTTTATACCTGGAAATTGAAGGGCCCCAGGAGACTCAAAATAAGATTACTGAGATGCAACAGAATACAAAATAGTGGGGCTATTTGCGCCTAGAACGTATGTATGGCAGCCCAGCATTTCCAAACACAAACTCCCACAAATAAAATTGGACAGCTCACCAACAGAAGACAGAAAGTGGAACTGCTGAGAGTCAACGCCAAGATTTGCCAAGCTATCAGCAATCGCATTAGCCTCCCTGAAGATATGAGAAGTGGAAATGGATTGCTGCACCAGCGACAACACGCCCTTCCACTCATTCCGGAGCCTCCAGTCGAAGCAGCGACCACCCAGCAACATGGAAACCAGGATCTCAGAATCAGATTCGATCACCAGGTCCGACAGTCGGAGACCCAACTGCAAGCAAAGACCAAGGCTGTCCTTCAGAGCTTTGAACTCAGCCACCATATTAGTACAATTGCCGTAAAAATTGGACACAGCAGCA
>JAMKQA010016158.1:0-20615 GCA_024699735.1 Posidonia australis
ACTTTAAGCGAGGACATTTCCTCGCAAGCTCCCCGCTATATCGCCTCGTTATATTTTTACGAGGACATGTCCTCGCTAAGTCCTCGCCGGCTGTCCTCGCAAAATCAAATTTTTCTTGTAGTGCTTGTCATTGTTTTTATTGTGTAGGTGATTCTTTGTATGTTCATAAATCATAATAGAGTGAGACATCATATATGTTAGGATGTAGGTTACACGAGTGGACATACCATATTTTATGGTAGGAACATACTTTACTCCATTCCTTTCATTTAGGTAGTAACCTGTAAAAATAATCACAATTTGCTATCAATCAAACAACTCAAAAAAAAATAATCAAATTTTAGATAGATAAATGAGCCAAGACCAATTTACAAACGTATTTTAAAGCAAGAGAACATCTCTTCCAATGCAGCCAATAGCTGCTCGTAACCACCATATTTTAAAACATACATATTTTATGTGACCATGCTGGTGGAACCCTAGCGCGGCTCTCCTCTACTCAGTGTGTTGAAACACACGAGGAGACCCGATATGGTCACGACAAAAATGGTGAATCCGGAAGAAGAGATAAGACCTGGAAACACCAAGGGAAGACAAAAGGATAAGGAAAGGAGTCGCCACCTAGTCTTTTAATGGAAAGACGAGGAAAACCAAAAACACCAGAAAAACTGGGAAGCAAACAAGATGTAGAATGTATGCGTGTGCTCCGTACCTAATGGACAATGCACAAATGAATGCAGGCCAGAGAAAGGGTAAGGATTTTGGTTACGCATAGGGAAGGGGTTAGACTCCCCCATGCGCCTGAAAAAACTCGATCATTCTAGGTTTCCTACTGTCAATGGTCTATGGATGTATGCATGCTTATTCTATATGCTCATGCAAGAAGATGACTGAAAACATGCCAAATCAAAGTAAAGAAGTGAAATAAAGGGGAAAAATTAATCCAAGGGTAAAATGTAGGTATTGAGAATGTTGCTTTACTGTACGCCCTTGGGCGATGAGGAAAATCATGAAAATCGAGAAATTCTCGAAAAGTGACTCACAAAACAGCGGAAATTGGGATAAATCCAAGAAAATCAAAAAGGGAAAAATAATCCTCTTTTCGGGACCATGTCAACTTTGTAAGCCTTTTACTGTACGCGCTCGGGCGATGGAAAACCAAAACAAGTCAAAACCACGGAAAATCGTGAGAAAACCAAGCTGGAATCAAGCTAGGAAAACGTACACAAAGTCGGGACGAAAAGACGAGAAAATTTGTGCAAAATGATGTGAAAAGTCATGCAAAGTGCAAGTGTGAATGCAAATATGAAAACTCCAGGGGGTTTAGTGCAAAAAGCCCAAATTCCGAGGAAAACTGAAGTTTTGAAGCCCAAGTTATCAAAAATGTGTAGGAAAACACATTCTATGCAATTATGAAGAAATCTAGGGTTAAATGTGTAAAAATGTGCAATCCTAGTCAAATTGAAATTTCCTAGGGGTCAAAATGCAATTCTACCACTAAAACGTGCAATTCGGTGGAAATTTAGGGTAAAAATGCAAGAAAAATGATTCAGAAAAGTTCAGGGGCAAAACAGTAATTTCACCCTAGAAAATAGGCATTCAGAGTAAAATCAATGAAGTACAGGGGCTAAACTGCAAATTACCCAGTAGAATAAAGCATCTAGAAGAATTTCAGTAAAGACAGAGGGTTAAAGTGCAATTTAACCAACAAAAATAACTTTCCAGCGAGTTTCAGAAGAATGCAGGGCCATACATGCAAATAAACCATCAAAAATGAGCATTCAGAAACTGTTTAAGTGTAAGGGCTTATATGCAATTCGCAGTAAAAATAAACTGTCACAAAGATTCCAAGGAAATCCAGGGTCTTCTATGCAATTTGCCTGAAACAAAATTCATTTTATAAACTCTGGAGGGCTTTTATTGAAGTTTTAAACTCAGAAAACATTATTAAATGTTCAGGGTAAAACATGTAATATTTTCAGTTAAAACTTTATTCGAAAGATTTAAGAAAAATGATAAAAGGACCTAAATGTAATAAAAAGGACCTAAAAGTAAGGTCAGAAGGACTTAAATGTAAGAAGAAAGTTAACTTTTGAATTTTGTTAAATAAATGTTTTTTATGTTTTTTTTATTTAAAAGAGAAACGACGACGTCGGCGATAGAGTTTCACCGCCGACGCCCACTAGAGGGGTTCCCCGAGGCCATCCCATGGCCTGATCGGAGATCTAAGGGCAAAGTAAGCTAGAGGGGAGGAGAAGAAGAGAATCCGACTGTGTGGATGGAGCATCAAATGGCCAGAAGTGGTTGTCCATCCCCGTCACCATCGCGACGATCCCGACGACGACGCTGAAGGAGGAGAAGGCCCTGGCGGTAGCGGCGCAGCGATCTGGAACTTCTGGAAGGTGCGACGAGCTCTGGGGAGCATGTCCCTTCCACCAAGAGGCGATGCGGAGGCTGATCATGCATTGGAGGAGCTTCCCTATCGCCAGCATGTTCCTCACCGGCGTGTAAAGTTGCTGTGGCGATCAACGACTTGTGGCATGATTCCGAGGAGTTAGGCGTACTAGAGGAAGGTCGTGGAGCACTTCTGGAGGCACGAAGCAGCGCGGGAGGGCTGGAGGCTCACTCTACTCCACTAGATCCTGTCGTCTTCTCCGACGACAGCGGGATTGGAGCGATCCTTTGGTGAACGGCATGTAGGTTGCTGGGAGCGTCAGAACGGCGATCCAAGGGGCAATGGAGCATGGGGATAACTAGCGAAGGAGTAGAGGATGATCGGGGGCCCAAGACATTTCCTGGATCGCCTCCCCCACCTCTGTCGCCGGAAAATGGCAACGACGAGACACGGAGGAGCTTCTCCGACCAAGGGATCACTCTGGATCCCCTGGAATTGCTCCAGGAAGAGAGAGAGACCTAGAGGACTAAGAATTGAAGGCTAGGAGGTATCAGAGGGGTGCACCTGGCTTGGAGAACCTCTGCACCTCGCCGGAGCTCTGGAAACGGCTCCCTCTCTCCTCCGTAAATCCTCCCCTTGCTTTGGCACTCTACTCCTCTCTCTCTCTCTCGCTCTCAGCTTTCTTGTGTGTTCTAGAAGTGCCTAATTCGCTGCCCCTACCTTTGCTTTTATAGGCGAGCAGAGACCCAGCGACCCACTCCGAGAGGGCACCAAACACGTAACAGAAACCAAAACTAACCAGACCCACTAACCGGTCCCGTAACAGTCTAACAAACTCGAATGGCTGTCCCCCTGCTCTCCCTTTGGTACCCTGCTCATCGACAAGATGAACGACGATCCAAGCTTCTCCGGTGACCCATCCAGCGGTTGGAGATGCTTCGGTTTGTGCTGGATCAATGGGGCTCAGGTTGGATTTATGAAATCAACGAGGGGTGGCTGGTTCGTGGAGAAGGAATGGGTTCAGTGAGAGGAAGGATGAATTGGTGAAATATTTGAATATTTGGGTAGGAAAACATTGGTAAATGAAAATGAGGGAGAAAAATAAATATGGTATTGGGTTTGATTTTGGAAGAAGAGAAAGAAATAGGTTTGTTATTGGTGGGAAAAAAAATCAAATAGGAGAAAATGGGGTATTGGGTTTGGAAGGAAGAAGAAGTAAGTGGGTTGAACTTATGTGAGCCTTCATGGGCTTAAATGAAGTCAAATAGGCCTTCAAAGAGTTAATTGGGCTTAAATAGGTCGTGTGGGCCCAAGTGAGCTCAACTAGGGTTTAATGGGCCTATGTGGGCCTTCATGGGTCCAAGTGGGCTTCCATGAATTAAATGGGCCCAATTAGGGTTAGAGCTCAGCCACCACATCTCCATCCTGCAAAATCAGAAAATTGGAGTGTCTACAGATGCCCCTCCCTGAGCGAGATCAGAGGACGAGTAAAACAGAGACTGATACTCAGGTTTGAGAAAGAAACCCCACGTGAAACCACAAGCGAGAGTTATCCACCGGCAATGAGCCACTAGCCAGAATACATACCAGAGGTCTGCACCAGAGGTCCTGCCGCCACAACCGAAGCAAAATAGAGGAACAAACACAAAAGACTAAGAATAGACAAGCTGACGCCCAATAAGCTCCTAAGAGACATGACTGGTTATCGCACTTGTCGAGAAAAGCACCGGACAAGACTCACGGTGCTTGCCTACCGAGAAGCGACTGGTCACGGAAGTCATCTAGGATGTTCGGGCTACCAGCCCAGAAGGAGGGAAGAAACAATGTTGCTTTGATTCCTTCCATTCGGAGCAGCACTCAAAACAACAGAGGGACACAGAGGTTTGTCCAGACGGACCAAACAGGGGAAGGAAACATCTAGACTACACCCAATAGTCCAGACAAGAGAAAAGCGGAGGCCTAGATTCCATCTGTCTGGATAGGAACCCAAAGGCGAGAGAGAGTGCCTTGATTCCATCCGTCCGGATAGGAACCTGAAGGCGAGGGAGAACGATTCGATCCTATCAGTCCGGATAGGAACCTGAAGGCGAGGGAGAGCGATTCGATCCTATCAGTCCGGATAAGAACCCGAAGGTGAGAAATGCCTCGATCCCATCCATCCGGATAAGAACTCGAAGGCAAAGGAGGAATGCTTCGATCCTATCAGTCCGAATAGGAACTCGAAGGCGAGAAATGCCTTGATCCCATCCGTCCGGATAGGAACTCGATGGCAAGAAAAATGTCTCGATCCCATCCGTCCGGACAAGAACTCAAGGGTGAGGGAAAATGCCTTGATCCCATCCGTCCAGATAGGACCCGAAGGCAAGGAAAATGCCTCGATCCCAACCGTCTAGATAGGATCTTGAAGGCGAGGGAAAATGCCTCGA
Source organism: Posidonia australis (assembly GCA_024699735.1). Classification (NCBI taxonomy): domain Eukaryota; kingdom Viridiplantae; phylum Streptophyta; class Magnoliopsida; order Alismatales; family Posidoniaceae; genus Posidonia; species Posidonia australis. Next base: position 4,822 of record JAMKQA010016158.1, read on the forward strand.
TCCCATCCGTCCGAATAGGAACTCGAAGGCGAAGGAGATGCCTCGATCCCATCTGTCCGGATAGGACTCGAAAGCAAGGGAAAATGCCTCAATCCCATCTATCCGGATAGGACCCGAAGGCGAGGAAAATGCCTCGATCCCATCTGTCCGGAAAGGACCCGAAGGCAAGGAAAATGCCTCGATCCAATCCGTCCGGACAGGAACTCAAAGGCGAGGGAAAAATGCCTCGATCCCATCCGTCCAAACAGGACCCAAAGGCGAGGAAAATGCCTCGATCCCATCCGTCCGGACAAGAACTCAAAGGCGAGGAACTATGCCTCGATCCCATCCGTCCGGATAGGAACTCAAAGGCGAGGGAAAATGCCTCGATCCCATCCGTCCGGATAGGACCCAAAGGCGAGGAAAATGCCTCGATCCCATCCGTCCGGACTGGAACTCGAAGGCGAGGGATAAAAGCTTCGATCCTATCCGTCCAGATAGGACCCGAAGGCAAGGAAAATGCCTCGATCCCATCCGTCTGGACGGGAACTCGAAGGCAAAGGAAGAATGCTTTGATCCTATCCTTCTGGATAGGAACTCGAAGGCAAGAAATGCCTTGATCCTATCCATTCGGATAGGATCCGAAGGCCAGAGAAGGTGCCTTAATCGCATCTGTCCGGACAGGACCCGAAGGTGAGGGAAAATGCCTCGATCCCATCTGTCCGGATAGGACCCGAAGGCGAGGAAAATGCCTCGATCCCATCCGTCCGGACAGGAACTTGAAGGCAAAGGAAGAATGCTTCGATCCTATCCATCCAGATAGGACCCGAAGGCGAGGAAAATGCCTCGATCCCAACAGTCTGGACAGGATCTCGAAGGCGAGGGAAGATGCCTCAATCCCATCCATTCGGATAGGAACTAGAAGGCGAAGGAGATGCCTCGATACCATCCGTCCGGATAGGACCCGAAGGCGAGGGAAAATGTCTCGATCCCATCTGTCCGGATAGGACCCGAAGGCGAGGAAAATGCCTCGATCCCATCCGTCCGGAAAGGACCCGAAGGGGAGGAAAATGCCTCGATCCCATCCGTTCGGATAGGAACTCAAAGGCAAAGGAAGAATTCTTCTCGAAGGCAAGAAATGCCTCAATCCCATCCGTCCGGATAGGAACTCGAAGGCAAAGGAAGAATGCTTCGATCCTATCCGTCCGGATAGGAACTCGAAGGCAAGAAATGCCTCGATCCTATTCGTCTGGATAGGAACTCGAAGGCAAGAAATGCCTCGATCCTATCCGTCAGAGATAAAACAAGATACTCGACTATTATCTAGGTGGCCCCAGTGCCAAGCCGACAGGCAGAGGAGAGGAGAGTCTCGCACTGATCGTGCACACACTGTGAGAGTGGCGATGTCCATTCCGCATCATGATCAATCAATCAAGATCATCTTTGGTTCTCATGGAGCCCGAGGTTTTGGCAAAAGGCATCTGGCTCGGGGTGGCGCTACAGATTGGCCAGGTCTCATCAACTTTGGCTTCATAATCTGCTGTGCAACTCTTCCCCTCTACGACTGTAAGATCCTTTGATCGCATAGAGCCACTGAGTAGGCGAGATAGCTCCTTAGTCATAGTGTAGGAGCTCAAGGGGTATTTCTGGAATCGTGTTGGCATTCGCTTTTGAACGAAAGAATCTTGCTGGTAACCAAACTGCCGCATCACACAGATTGGGTGATATTCCACTCCACCAGTCAATCCTGACAGGACGATAAGCCGCATGTCAGTTGCGTTGAAGAAAGCCTCAAAGTCATGAGAAACTGAGGGAATAATGCGCCAGATGATCTTCTATTCTGTCAAGCTTTGTAATCGCTCGTACTCTTTTTGAACTGAGGTGAGCGTACGCGCGTGGCCACTTTGGCAGTAGGACTCAAAGGCTGATCGCAGTGGGTGCAAGACTACGACACCTAGATGTGCAACCATCCATACTTGTACAAAAGCTCCGCAGTCGTAGAAGTGCCGGCAGCGCCGCAATGAACGGTCTAGCGCCTGGTAAGTTTCTGCTAGGATAACTGGAGGTAGATCTATTTGCTGGGTGACAACTACCAAGGCAATCTCGGCAACTTCAATGCTTACAATCATCCGACCATGGCTGAAGATTAACTCTCCCAAGAAGCAGACAACAAAGCCTTTCAACCACAGCTCATCACCTAGAGAGGCACGCATTCCAGCTACTTTGTCAAAGTAAGCCAACTTCAACATAGGAGACAGTCCGTCGGTACAAATGAGCTGGCGCCCACACTCACTAGTCGGTAGGCCTGTAAGCTCGTTCAACACTAAGGAATACTCATCACGCCGCATGAACACTGTGGGTCCTAGGAATCTCTGCAGGCAACAGATTTTGTGTACCTCTTCTAGAGTAGGGGTCAGCTCAATCCTCCCAAAGTGGAACACGTGATGATCCGACTTCTAGAATCGGGCAGCCGCACACAAAAAGTATCAGGAAACCTCCACTTTTGCGATGTCCAAAAGCTTTGTAGAGATTCCCCAAATCTGTAGCTTGTCACGGTCACTTTCAGTTAACTATTTGATCTAAGCTTGGAAAACATCTGAGCACTGTGTGGGCACAACCATTGTGGGGTACCCCATGATCTGTAAGGCACCTCAGCTTTCCTGGCTCGAGACTCTTCTGAAGGGGTAGACGATCTCCTGTAAACATTTCAAAACATTATTCTTCAGCACAAGATTTCCACATCGCTAGTTCAACAACAATTAGCAGGATCAAGGCAGGCAGATAAAAACTAAAATAGTAACGAAGGGATTGACCTAGAACTGAAGACTGTAGCTAATGGAGCTGAAAAGACCAAATCTTGTGCACAACCCTCATAGAAGGTCCCAGTTACCAATTGGCTCTAACCAAGCAGTGAGATAAGGACAACAGACTTGGGGAACTGGGATCGTTTGACTGCGCCTTCCAGCTGATTACTGGGGATCTTCGACCTATAGAGCAGCTGACATGCCCCTGGTCGAGCATTGGCCCAGAGTGTGTGACCATAGGATAGCTGACATGCCCCTGGTCGAAATGGATCAAAGCGTCTAACCAAAGGACAGCTGACATGCCCTTGGCTGACACGGATCAAAGCGTCTAACCATAGGACAACTAACATGCCCTTGGCTGACACGGAAGACTCTTAACCAATCTGAGCAGCTTTCATGCCCCTGGTCAAGTACTGGCTCAGTGTGGCCAACCATAGGACAGCTGACATGCCCCTGGTTGACATAAATGGTCCCAAACCAACCAGAGCAGCTTACATGCCCTTGGTTTAGGTGATGTCCTCTTGATTCTCTTGAATTGAAAGACGTTGTCGCATTCAAGACAAGAGAGCCAAGTGACACTCTGCGACGTTTATCTGGATGATGTTTGTAGGAAGAAATGTATGCATGCTAAATGATTTGCTCGATCTTATTGATGCCCTCAGCATTGGGATGTCTAATGCCAAGTATAAGGGAATGGCAACTCCAAACCTCACGAGACTCTATCCAAGCCCCTAGTTTTCTGGGTGGCTCTCTGGAAACGGTCACTGTGCTTCGGGCACTATTCCAAACCCCACTGGACCATACCCCTGCTTTTTCACTTTTATTAACTCTTTATTCTCTCCCTCATAGGCATGTGGGCTCACCCTATCCCTGGCTTGGAGGTAATAGGTACCTGGTCTATGGTGGGGAGCTGCTGCTTGTTTAAAGGGGTGGCTAGGCCATTTTGGAACATGTCTCCCAAGTACTTACTCCGACTCCTCTCCAAGATAAACTAGAGGGACAGAGCTACCCGTCACGCCTCTCTCTTTAGGGCGAACTTCTATCTGTGACTTCTGACTTCTTATTCTTTTATGCCCTTTTTCAGATATATTTATATTTTTTCCATTTCTCACGCTCTCATTCTCACCCCTAACATTTTATCTCGCTTTGGGAGGTGTAGGGTCCCTGAAGAGCTTGGATGCTTCGCCCAATTCACAATGAAAGGTGGCTCCCTCACTCTCTAAGTTCCTGGATAGTATCTACCTGAGGAGGTGCTACACATTCCCAACATTGGCTGGCTTATTCCGCCTATCATCATCGGGCTAAGATCCATGCATGAGTTGATGCAAGCAAACTTCGCCCTATATATGCATATTCTGCATGAGAATTACTGTGTTGTGATGTAGAGCTACATGGATGTAGGAAGAGTATGGATTCATGCATGCGTGGAGGAAAGTGTTGGTATCGCAGAGTGAGGACACACTGTTTATGTTCACCGATAGTACTTTTTCAAGTAGCAAGTGTTAACTGGCTCCGATTGCTCGATGCAATCCATGTTTTCAATGATGACAGCCCCTCCGGAGTAGACTTGCTTGACCACGAATGGTCCACGCCAATTGGGCCTGAACTTGCCACGACTGTCAGGGATGTGTATTGCTCGCAAGACCAGGTCTCCTGGCAAAAAGCTTCTTGGTCAGACCTTCTTTTGATAGGATTTGGCCATGCACTTCTGATAGCATTGTGCATGATGCATGGCTTGCAATCGATGCTTGTCGATCAAGTTCAGTTGAACAAGGCGATCCTCAATCCATTCTACCTCTTCTAACTCTGCTTCTTTTAGGACTCTGAGTGATGGTATCTCCACTTCTACTGGTAGGACTGCCTCCATACCGTATACTAGAGAATATGGAGTCGCTCCTGTTGAGGTCCAGACTGATGTTCTATAAGCCCATAGAGCATATGGAAGCTTGTCATGCCAATCCTTATGCATCTCTACCATCTTTTTAAGAATCTTGGTTAGATTCTTATTGGCAGATTCCACTGCATTGTTCATCTACGGGCGGTACGGGGAAGACCTATGATGCCTGATATGGAACTCTTGCAGGAAGTCTTCAACCTTTTTGGCTGTAAAATTCGTCCCATTATCAGAAATGATGGAGTGTGGGACCTCGTACCGGGTGATGAGGCTGTTCATGATGAACTTCTCTGTCACAGCGGTGGTAACTGTCTTGTAGGAGGTTGCCTCCACCCATTTTGTAAAATAATCAATGGCCAATAAGATGTATTGATGTCCATTGGAAGCTGCTTGGTGGATGGCTCCGATGACATCTATCCCCCATGTAGAGAAAGGCCAGGGTGACGACATGTTGTGGAGCTGCTGTGGAGGTGCATGGATAAAGTTGCCATGGACTTGACAGTTATGACATCTCCGCACAAACTGGCAGTAGTCTGTCTCCATGATTGACCAGAAATAACCTTGTAACATTATTTTCTTGGCCAACAATACTCCATTCATGTGAGGCCCGCACGTCCCGATGTGCACTTGTAACATTATTGTATCAGCCTCCCTCTTATCAAGGTAGCATAGGAGCACCTGATTGTAGGACCTCCTGTACAACTGGCCTGCACCACATACTTTAAGGCCAGTCGGACCATGGTTTTCCTGTCTGCCGTGGATGCATCTGGGTGATGATTCCCAGTTTCCAAGTAAGTCTTGATGTTGTGATACCAAGGAAGTTCTGCTGTAGAATCTGCTTCTTCTACACTCATGCAGTGTGCCGGCTGATCTGTGTAGGTTACCGACACTTTCATCGTATCATCCTCCGGTATAGACAACTAGGATGCAAGTGTGGCCAGTGCATCTGCATATGCGTTCTTGGCCCTGTTCATGAAAGAAAAGCGTATTTCTTCAAATTTGGCCATCAGCTTCAAAAGATGGTTGTCATATGGAACTAACTTCAAGTCTTTGGTCCTCCAGTTGCCATTAACTTGAGAGATAACTAACATGGAATCCCCGTGCACATGTAATCTCCGTGCACCATGCTCTAATGCTACTCGCAAACCAAGGATACATGCCTCGTACTCTGCCACATTGTTGGTGCACATAAATGTTAGCTTCTGAGCGAGCAGGATCATCAGCCCATGTGGAGTTTCCAGCACTGCACCGATACCCATGCCTTTCCTGTTAACTGCGCCATCAAAATAGAGCTACCACTGATCTTTAAATCGCGGAGTTTCCTGCTCTTCTTCCTCCATGGAGAACAATATGTCTTCGTTAGGGAACTGAGTCTGCAAGGGCTGGTATTCCGGCAATGGTAAATCTGCTAAGTGAGCTGCCACGACCTGTCCCTTCATTGACTTCTGGGTGACAAATGTGATGTCGAACTGCGATAAGTGCACCTACCACTTAACGCATCTGCCTACCAGGGCTGGCTTTTGAAACAAGTATTTCATAGGATCATGTCGGCACAATAATAAAACCGGATATGCCATCATGTAATGCCTTAAACACTATGCGGCCCAGACAAGGGATAAGCATACTTTCTCGATCGCGGTGTATTTAACTTCGCAATCATTGAACTTTTTGCTCATATAATAAATGGCCCTCTCCTTGCGACCTGTCTCGTCATATTGTCCCAAGACTGCACCCATAGAATGCTGTGTGACTGACAGATAGAGCAGTAGAGGGCGCCCTGGTGTCGAAGGAACTAGAACTAGTGGCCTTGCCAAGAGCTTCTTTATCTTATCAAATGCTTCTTCGCATTCCTTGCTCCAGCGGATCTATGCATTTTTCCTCAGGAGTTTGAATATTGGCTAGCAGATCGGTGTTAACTGGGTAATAAACCGGCTGATGTACTGCAACCGCCCCAGCAACCCTCGGACTTCTTTCTCTATTGTAGGGGGAGGCATCTCAATGATGGGTTTGGCTTTGTTTGGATCTACCTCGATTCTCCTTTGATTGACGATGTATCCCAGCATTTTACCATATGACACACCGAAAACGCATTTATTGGGATTCAACCGCAGCTTGTACTTTCGCAGGCGGTTGAAAAGCTTCCTCAAACATGCAATGTGTTCTTCGGGCTCTTTTGACTTAGCGATCATGTCATCCACATAGACCTCGATGTCCTGGTGCATGAGATCATGAAATAAGGCTGTCATCGCTCTCTGATATGTGGCCCTGGCGTTCTTGAGCCCAAACAGCATGACTCTGTAGCAAAACACTCCCCATGGGGTGATAAAGGTTGTTTTCTCCATGTCCTCCTCTGCCATTCAGATTTGATTATATCTAGAAAACCCTTCCATGAATGACATCATTTTGTGTCCTGCAATGTTATCCACCAATACATCGATATGTGGGAACGGGAAATCATCCTTTGGGCTAGCCTTGTTTAGGTCTCTGTAATCTATGCACATTCGGACTCGACCATCTTTCTTCGGTACCGGGACCACATTTGCTAGCCATTCTGGATAAGGGACGACCTTTAGAAAACTGACTTTGTGTTGTTTCATTATTTCCTCATTCAGTTTCAAGAGACACTGTGGTCGCCATCTACGTAATTTCTGCTTGGCTTGACATCATGCACCACTACCTCGACGTCTAGCCCAACCAAGTCGTCATAACTCCAAGCAAAATTATCTGCATACTCTCAAAGAAGCTCTAAGAGTTCTGCTCTGGCCTGTGCTGTTAGTCTGGCACTTATGCGTACTTCTCTGACATCCTCTTCAATGCCAATGTTCACAGTCTCTGTTTATTCTTCCACATGCAGGTTCGGGCCTTCGGGATCATCATCGTGAGGCTGGAATCCCGTAACATCGTGACTTTCTTCTTCCGCCTCTGCCTCATCCTCTTCTCCGTATGGAATAAGCTCTAGAAGGACTTCCTGTTGGCACGATGGATCCATGTCCTCAAAAGTGCACACCTCTTCACATTCTACCCTCGGTGGTGCTTCAGAATGGTCACTGTAACTCTGGTCTTCTTGTAGGCACCCCTAATGACCTTTGGTTCTACTGTTTCCAAACCTATGTCAGATTGCTTCTCTTCTAATACACAAAAGCTTTGATCAACATGCTTCCTTTGCTCAGCATATACAACAGGTGGGTAGCTATCCTCTATTTGATTGATGTGAGTGCTGCTGCCCGGGTTCCCTCCTGAGCCTAAGTCAGGATCTTTTTTTTTTTTTGGACCCCACTGCTCAGGTGGGGCCAAGTTTGGTAATACCACCTAGACCCGCCTCCTGGCTGATAGGAGATAAACTCCTCTGGTCTAGCGTCTAAAGATTTGTTCTCCTCAAGGGTCATGATTGCAGACTGACCCGGTATTACTATCTCCTCCTCTGTATCCTCGACCATCACCGCCTTCCCTTTCCTATGCCTGATTTCATTTTGCGCATCCTTAGCCAGTACTAACAACTGCTCCTGAAATAGAACCTCTAAGTCGCTGAGCATGTAATCCACTTGGGCTACCACAGCATCTCCTTCCTCTTCGTTGGAAGGGGAATCCATAGAGTAAGCCTGGTAGTCTTCGGCGGTATCCCAGGTACTGGATCTGACTGTAGTGGATGCAATCCCTTCACTGCTGTCTGTTGTTCTGAAGCTGTTATTCCTGATTCTGCCCTTGCGACATCCCCTACTGTAGCCCGATTAATAGACAGATCCTCCACCGACTCTGGAGGCGGCAATGCCAACATGGCTATTCCCAATGACACAGATGAAGTTGAATCCCTGACTTTCCCGTTCGAGTAGTAGCCCTCTATGCACACCCATTCTGGTTCACCGACTGGTTCCTTGGACTCGGATTTTGCGAGCATGAAATTCAGATTGGGATCCAGCAATCCCACACTGACAAAATTGTTTAAATCTTGAGGAATGACGAGCTTTAGGAACTTACGACGCCTTGCGCATCTGTCCTGTGGCTTGCACTCGTAACCCAATCCTTCAAACTCGCGTCTTCTTCACACGATGACTGGTTCCGCGATTCCCTAGCCATCTCGCCCGAGAGGTACCCCTTTCTCATACCCCCATCTTTGGCATAGATTCTCGACCATCAAGAAAGGATTGCCGAAAGCAGCCAAATGGCTGGCATGCTCGAGAATCGGAATAAAATTGACCGGTTCAAAACGGTCGACACGGTAAAGCACATCAGAGGGTCTGGAGTCAAAGTGGACAGTAAGGGGTGAGACAGAAGTGACCGCCTCAACCTTCTCCTTTTCGAGGTTTTCCGCCATCACAACGACAATGTCATTGTTCCAACGGAATTTAATCATGCGATGGAGGGTTGAGGGGATGACTTGATGCTTGTGGAGCCAAGGGCGCCCAAGCAGAAGATCGAAGGATGGTTCGAGGTCAACAACATAAAACTCAACCTCGAAACGGGTAGGGCCAATGATTAAGGGAATGGTTAGAATCCCTAATGCATCATGGTGCGTGTTATCGAAGGCTGTCATTCCCTTCACCGCAGGAGTAATGTCCTCCGATTTGAAGCCCACTTGACTTGTAGTCCGCAAGGGGCAGACGTTCAAACCGGCACCATTATCAACTAGAGTAAGAGGAATGCGGAAATTTTGATATTGCATCGCAATAAAAAGGGGCTGATTGTGATTTGTCCCCGTCGGAGGAAGCTCGAAACTGGAGAAGGAAATGACCTCAGGCGCAGCTATCATTCCCACCATGTTTTCCAAGGCTGAGGGTTGTATTGTTGAGGAAACATGGGCAGCCTAGAAGACTCGGAGAAATGCTTCTCTATGTACAGCCGAGGTGTGGATAAGGTCCCAGATGGAAATATCTGCCTCAATTTTCTTTAGCTGTGCGGTATTGTCGGCTACTAGTGCATTGGTTCTGGTGGTAGGGTTAGCTCTGGTGGTAGTCTCCTCAGGGATTGGACCAAGAGTGGGGGTTCTAGTTTGGGTAGATGGGACCACAGGCTGGCTAGTCTTGTTTGCTGGGGCTGGGGCCTTGTACACCCTTCCCGACTGCGTTACCTCTACGCACATTTCAGCGGTGTAACTGTAGGGCATGCAGTGGGTGTCCTGTGTTAGGTTGATGACCACAGGAACACGGGCTCTTAACACTATAGGGGTTGATGCTGGCAGAGTGGGTTCCAGTACTTGGTGGGCCAGGTTATGCCTCGGTCTGGCTAATAGGCTGATTGCTAGTGGGGCGGATTGCATGGTGGGTCGGGCAACCGCGCGCCTCGGTCGAGCGGTCAACTGAATCATGCTTACAGCAGAATTGACAGTATCATGGAAAGACTGACTCAGCTGATAAGAAGGGGATTCAGAAACATCATGGATGAGGCGAGAAGGATCAAAAGTTTCGACCTCACCCGAAGAAAGGGAATGCACTCCCAAAGTTCCTGGTGCATGCTCAGGCATAGGTTGGCTAACTATATTACCTGATGTGGATGCAGTTGTGTGTGGTGCCCGTGCAGCGGGCCTAAGCTCTGCCTCCTGAGTTTTAATGGTGATGACCTTGCGGTCAATCAAGTCCTGAATAGCATTCCGGAGTGTGTAGCAATTGTCCGTAGAATGCCCGACGGTTCTATGGAAATGCAAAATAAATGCGCCTCGTACCACGACGAAAGTGGGTTTCGTGGCGGGCGGATTTTCGGAAGCCTCAGTAGTGACACTACTTTAGGCAAAATGACACTCAAAGGCTCAACCAAGGGAGTGTAGTCCCTCTCAGAGTGAGGAGGTCGCTTGGGTCCTGAGTAGCGCCCTTACCTTGTCGGTGCTGGCTGGTAGACTGGCTCAGCGGTGGTTGTGATCTGTGAAGTACGTGGAGCTCTAGGTGTAGGTGAATAAATGACCTGATTTCGAGCTGGCGGGTTCACCACATTCGCTGGCATAGCAGGAGCTCCTACATAAGCTATAGCATTCCTAGTAGACTCCTTCTTCCGGCCAAATCCAGTGTTAGATCCATTGTTGCCATTGTTATTGTTACTGGATCCGCCGGTAGCCATCGTCTGCTTGGCGAATGCTACAAGCGTAGGGAAACTTCCACTATTGAGTGAACCTTCTATGTGGGTGCCAGCTTTAATCAGGGCTGTGAAAGTGGAGATGGGTTGAATGCTCAACAGAGCCCCAGTGGCTGGCTGCGCTCCTCGAATAATGATTTCAATAGACTCCTCGTTAGAGGGTTTATCGCGTACTTGTGGAGCGAGGGCTCGGCAGCGCCTGACATACTCCCCAAATGGCTCGTGGGGCTTCTACTTTATCGCGACTAGGTCCTCGAGCTTTGGGACCATGTCAAGATTAAAGGAGTACTGCTCCAGGAAAGCTTGACTCATATCGTTCCAAGTTCTGATGGTGGCCATATCTAGTGATGTGAACCACTTCAGAGCCGGACCAGTGAGACTTTTCTGGAAAAGGCGAATAAGAAGTCGCTCGTCCGCCTAAAGCTGAGCGAGATCACTGCAGTACGCCTTGAGAAGCGAAATATGGCTGCCTTTCCCGTTGTACTTTTGGAATTCTGGGATATGGAAGTTCGGGGGGAGTATTACCTCTGGGAAGTAGTAGAGGTCCCGGAAAGAGAAAGACTGGAGGTCCCCACCCTGCACTTGTCGAAGAGCTTTCTCGAGGTCATTCATCCTGGCGCAAAGTGCATTAGGCATTGCTGTTGACATCGAGTGTGCAGTCGGAGTGGGTCCCACGTACGTTGTATCCAAAGCACCCATGTGCTCCTCCAGATCTATCATCTTGCCACCTGGTGCTGTGACGTGATGACCAACGTACCCGTGCGTGTGTGCTAATGGTGGAGTGTATGCCGATGCCTGAACCTGATGCACAAGTAAAGAAATGTTGTGTGGTGCAGTGCGTGTTGTTGTGTGGGGGAGTAACAGCTGCTGAACCGGTATGGATGCGTTTGTGGGCCGATGAACTCCCGTCAGCCCGAGAGGCTGACCACCAGTTGCCGGAGGTAGATGCTGTGCATGCTGTGGATATGATGCTACAAGCTGAGTGGCGACAGCTGCAGTGGTAGAGTGACTGGTGCTGCATGAATGGCCTGAGCAGGTAGAACAGGATCCTCAGGAACAGGACAGAGAGGCACAGTTAAGGTGGGATCCAAGGAGAAAGCCATGCTTTGCAGCCTCTGAGCAAGGGCTAGAAGCTGCTGAGACTGTGTGGTGGTAGAACCATCGGTAGTAGTACCGAGGGTCGGAACAGCAAGCTGCAGGGATGTCAAAGGGGGTTGGAAGTTCAAGGAGGATGCGGGCTGGATCCCTATCGAAGAGACAATCACAACGAACTGGGTATCAAATGAATGAGGGTCGATAGAAGGACTAGGCACCGTCAGATCAGATGCCCTGGAAGTTGTCACAGTGACTACCTTCTATAGCGGGCTCTAGACCAGTGAAGGTCTGCTAGTGTCCTGAAATCGGAAGGCGAGGAGCTCCAGGTGCCTGGAAGAAGCCACCATGGAGCGATGAAGGCACAAGTGATGATAGGGCAAAAGAGGGAGGTGGGCAGAAACAGGAATCCCCTCCAAAGTAGCAGATGCAGAGATCTCAGAAGCTCGTTGGGCCATGATGGATCACGAACGGGTGAGGATAGGACTGCGATTGCAAATAAAAGGACGACACCTACGAGGAGCTATCATCGGAAACAACAAATAGCTCGGGAAGAGACAGTCGAGAACAATACCTCAAGAACAAGGTCACGGAAAGGAACTCCCAGACTCAGACCTAGGAACTCGCAAAGAACTCAAATCCTAGTCAAGGAAAAGAAACCTAAAGTGTTAGTGAAGAAGAAAAAGAAAAAAAAGGGAAAATAAGACAATCATAAGAAAATAAGTTAGCTATGAGGTATTATTTGTTAGGGTGGCATGAATGGCACACATGCACATGAATGCTGCTAACATGCTCTCTCTCACCATGCATGTCCCACATGGGGCTGACCACATGGGACGCACTCATGGGCTTGGGTTTTTCGACTCTAGTCAGAAAGTAAGGTCCTCGCTTTAAATCATGGCCAAAGCGCAGGCAGTAAACGAGTGGTACGTTGGTGGCCTCGTCTCCTGCAGTAGCAAGGAGTTGTACCCTCTACTAGCACCGACACGACCCCAGACAAGGGGGACAAACTAACAACACGGTCTACGCCAAAGCTATAGAACGGGCTGCCAGAATCGTCCTTCGCAAACTGTGGGTAGACCGAGAGGAGAAGATGCATGCCCTATATCATCAAACATGCGAAATGATTTGGTGTCTTTTACTTGCATTTTATTAAACCAGAGGAGATTGTGAGCATTCGTCTCTAGTTATGCCTTATTAATTGTTCGTCTGAGTTTGGGTGATTTATTTTAACCAGATTGGGAAGCAAACATGTCTCTACTCTCCTAATTATGACAAATTATAATAAAAGGAAAAAACACACAAGCATGGCATCCAAACAAGTCAGACAAAAGGCATGATCATGGCATGTGCTGGTGTAGTGCTCAAGTAGGTGAATAAAAGAAAGTATCGACAAACAAAGCATAAATTAAGTGATGTGCATGTGCAGTGGCATAGCAATAGTGTAAAGAAGGCTAAAAAAAGCATGTTCAATCAAATATATACAAGTAACAGAACAAGCAAGCAAGCATAATGTAAACAGACCAAAGACAAGTAGGGAAACCAGAATGAAAGCTAGAATCTGGTTATCCCCCAGCGGAGTCACCAGTTCCAGTGACCATGCTGGTGGAACCCTAGCGCGGCTCTCCTCTACTCAGTGTGCGGAAACACACGAGGAGACCCGATACGGTCACGACAAAAATGGTGAATCCGAAAGAAGAGATAAGACCCAGAAACACTAAGGTAAGACAAAAGGATAAATAAAGGAGTCGCCACCTAGTCTTTTAATGGAAAGACGAGGAAAACCAAAAACACCAGAAAAACTAGGAAGCAAACAAGATGCAGAATGTATGCGTGTGCTTCGTGCCTAATGAACAATACACAAATGAATACGGGCCAGAGAAAGGGTAAGGATTCTGGTTACGCATGGGGAAGGGGTTAGGCACCCCCATACGCTCGAGAAAACTCGATTTTTCTAGGTTTCCTACTGTCAATGGTCTATGGATGTATGCTTGCTTATTCTATATGCTCATGCATGAAGATCACTGAAAACACGCCAAATCAAAGTAAAAAAGTGAAATAAAGGGGAAAAAGTTAATCTAAGGGTCAAATGTAGGCATTGAGAATGCTGCTTTACTATACGCCCTTGGGCGATGAGGAAAATCGCAAAAATCAAGAAATTCTCTGAAAGCGTCTCGCAAAACAATGAAAATTGGGATAGATCCGAGAAAATCAAAAAGGGGGAAATAATCCTCTTTTCGGGACCATGTCGGCTTTGTAAGCCTTTTACTGTATGCGCTCGGGCAATGGAAAACCAAAACAAGTCAAAACCACGGAAAATCGGGAGAAAACCAAGATGGAAACAAGCTAGGAAAACGTACAAAAAGCCGAGACAAACAGACAACAAATCTATGCAAAAAGATGTGAAAAGTCATGCAAAGTGCAAGTGTGAATGCAAATATGAAAACTCCAGGGTGTTTTGTGCAAAAAGTCCAAATTCCAAGGAAAACTGAAATTCTGAAGCCGAAGTCATCAAAAATGTATAGGAAAACACATTCTATGCAATTATGAAGAAATCTGGGGTTAAATGTGCAAAAATATGCAATCCTAGTCAAATTGAAGTTTCCTAGGGGTCAAAATGCAATTCTACCACTAAAACGTGCAATTCGGTGGAAATTCAGGGTAAAAATGTAAGAAAAATGATTCAGAAAAGTTCAGGGGCAAAACAGTCATTTTACGGTAGAAAACAGCATTCAAAGTAAAATCAATGAAGTACAAGGTCTAAACTGCAAATTACCCAGCAGAATAAAGCATCTAGAAGAATTTCAGTAATGATAGAGGGTTAAAATACAATTTAACCAACAAAAATAACTTTCCAGCGAGTTTCAGAAGAATGCAGTGGCTTAGATGCAAATAAACCATCAAAAATGAGCATTCAGAAACATTTTGAGAAGTGTAAGGGCTTATATGCAATTCGCAGTAAAAATAAACTGTCAGAAAGATTCCAAGGAAATCCAGGGTCTTCTATGCAATTTGCCTGAAACAAAATTCATTTTATAAACTCTAAAGGGCTTTTACTGAAGTTTTAAACTCAGAAAACATTATTAAATGTTCAGGGTAAAACATGTAATATTTTCAATCAAAACTTTATTCGAAAGATTTAAGAAAAATGATAAAAGGACCTAAATGTAATAAAAGGACCTAAAAGTAAGGTCAGAAGGACTTAAATGTAAGAAGAAAGTTAACTTTTGAATTTTGTTAAATAAATGTTTTTTATGTTTTTTTAAATTTAAAACAGAAACGACGGTGCCGGCGACAGAGTTCCGCCGCCGACAACGACTGGAGGGGTTCCCCGAGGCCATCCCATGGTCAGATCGGAGATCCAAGGGCAAAGTAAGCTAGAGTGGAGGAGAAGAAGAGAATCTGACAGTGTGGATGGAGCATCAAACAGCCAGAAGTGGCTGTCCATCCCCGTCACCGTCGAGACGCTGAAAGAGGAGAAGGCCCTGGAGGTAGCGACGCAATGATCTGGAACTTCTGGAAGGTGCGAGGAGCTCTGGGGAGTGTGTCCCTTCCACCGAGAGGCGATGCGGAGGCTGATCGTGCACTAAAGGAGCTTCCCTGTCGCCAGCGTGTTCTTCACCGACGTGTAAAGTTGCTGTGTTGATCGACGACTTGTGGCGTGATTCTGGGGAGTCAGGCGTGCTAGAGGAAGCTCGTGGAGCACTTCTGGAGGCACGGAGCAGTGCGGGAGGGCTGGAGGCTCGTGCTGCTCCATTGGATCCCATCGTCTTCTCCGACGACGGCGGGACTGGAGCGATCCTTTAGCGAACGGCGTGTAGGTTGCTCGGAGCGTCAGAATGGCGATCCAAGGGGCAGTGGAGCATGGGGATAGCCAGCGAAGGAGGAGAGGATGATCGGGGCCTAGGACATTTCCTGGATCGCCCGCCGCGGGGGGGGGGGGGGGGGGGGGGGGGGGGGGGGGG
>JAMKQA010016159.1:0-14753 GCA_024699735.1 Posidonia australis
GGTCTGGAAACGGCTGGGCGCCTGCTTGGTGCGCCACCTTGGTGCGTCACCTTGGTGCGCCACCTTGGTGCGCCACCTTGGTGCGCCACATTGGTGCGTCACCTTGGTGCGCCACCTTGGTGCGCCACCTTGGTGCGCCAGCTTGGCTCACAAATTGTTGAACTCTGGCTTGCTAATGGGTTTGGGGTCTGGTTTAAGGGCTGATCACATCCAAAGCAACATACGGATACTCATTCCTGGGTCACCTCAAAATCGGGGTGTCTACAGATACTACATGAGCACGAAGACATCATAGGGCAACATCATGTCGCCAACCCAGTGAATCGAGAACCCACATCATCACAACCACAACTCCACCGCAACTCCCGTAGACGTCTTATTAGCCATCCTCATCATCAAATGAGAAGTGGTAATCACAAGAATTGATCAAGTGAGTGAACACCTCGATTATTCTACAACACTCCTAAAATTCCACATTCATAAAAATTGGTGATCATAGTGGGATCGGTTTGAGCCAACCTTCCTTGCACCGTAAGTATTTCTTCCCTTGGTTCTTATTTTATTTTCATTTATTTCTAGACACTAGGTGCAGTTTTAGGTCTGAATGTCATGCATTTAGGGTTTTGCAACAACCCAACTTTTTATGTAGTTTTTTTTTCTTAGTAAATAGCACTCCTATAATTCTCACCGCCTGTTCACTAGACGCCTGATCTCACCTCCCTCTTGGTGGCGACATGTATTGGCATCCATCTTATAGGCGACTAAGACTGCAGTCATTTTCGCTACAAGCCTTCGTTTCTTTTACTATTTGTGTTGTCTTTTTTTCGACTTGCAGTAGCGATATCAGTAAATAAAATCAACTAATATATTGTCCACTCCTTTTTCTTAATTTTTTAACAGCCTTTAGGTTTTGTTTTCCGTCCATCAATAGGGTCGAAACTATTTGTGTTACATTAAAATTAGAAATTCCTTAAGAAAAATATCTTTGTAGTTGAGAACGATCAGATTGGGTGAATCAAGCTGCGCAAGTCGCTCTCCCATGCCCTGTTTGGTTGCTATTGCTAGATTGATAACATAAAGTGTTCTAAGGAATTATTATTGACTCCTCCTTTCTCCCTAAGTCAATAGTAAACCTTGTTAGATACTTCATACTTTATTGTCTCTTGTTTATTTATTGCTTTTGTGGTTTGTTAGGAAACGACCCCAAGGATAGAATCCTAGGTTATGGGCCCCTTTATAAGGAGACAAACCCATAGCCTAGGCCCTCTTTGTAGATCTCCCAAAGATCTAAGGGTGGTATCTACATAAGAAACAAACCCATTCAGTATAACCCTATAACTTTGAAGGAAAAGCCTTACCCCCTTGCTTTAGGAACCTGATAGGCTGAGTGAACATAGGTTAATTAACCCACTAATTAACTATTTTAGCAATTAAAATCCGCATTTTGTTTGAAACTTCTCTGTTTATTTAGACTTGTTTGGTGTTGGGTCTATCTGGGACAAATTTTGACTACTAGAACAGACAAAAAATCGTGTCGCTTGTCTAATCAGTGCCACTGTCTGTCACCTTTGAACGGTGACGAGTTCTGATGCCATATAGATCGGCTACGTCAGGTAAACAACGATCTGGTTGCCTTGTTTGCAAGGTGGTTTGGCTGTGATTGCAATAACATATTACAATAGTTCCTAGTAGTCCTTGGGTCTCTATTTTTCTTTATTAAGCAAGTTGTTAACTTTCTTTCTTTACATTTCATTAATAGAGTTTGTATTCTCTCCTTTTCTAGAAACATGTAATAGGATAGTTTGCAATTCAAAGGTTTGTATATCCTTTTCAAGAGCTTGTAATAGTCTTGTAAAAGAAGAGCCATAAAATGAAGGATAGCCAACAATGTTAGAGGCATACTACTCTCACACCAACTACTCCAGCATATCAAGCATGGGATAAGCAAGCAGTCCAATGGGTCAGCACGGGCCTCGATGTTTCGAGCCCATAGAAAAGTCAGTCTGCTAAACATTTTGGAGGAGGGATGAGTTATACTCAATCACAAAATACCCCTTCGACCATCTATTCACATATATTACCTGAAGGGGCAATCAACCAAGCTCAATCCATGACCCATTATAGCCTCTCAAATCCACAAGTTCCAAATACCCATGGATCCTCCCCCTTAAGCTATCACCAAGGCCCATTAACCACGCTAGTTATGGGAAATACATACTGTGACCATGCCAACTCGAGGGAGGTCCCGGCGTGGAGCCGCGCTAGAGGAATGGAGATCACAGCCATGCCAAGATGGCGAAGGCATAAGGAAAGATAGAAGAAAAAGAAAAGAGGAATTGCCACCTAGTCTTTTAAGGGAAAGATGAGGAAAACCACAAAAAAGATGAATGCCTAAGGTGCAGATGTGAAGGTTGGATGTCTGCTAACCAGATGATGGGTAAGGATTCCTATTACACACGAGGAAGGTGTTAGGCACCCTCGTACGCTCAAGAAACTCGGTCTTTCTAGTCTAATTGCTTGCTAAAGGCTAGATGGATGTTTGCTAAACCTGGATCAGGCTCTAATCATGCTAATATGTATACCATGACAAGACTGGATGGATGTGCAAGACAGTGTGAGAAAACTGCGAAGAAATCCACATGAATTGACAAAATCGCAAAAAATCACATGAAATGACGAGGTTTTGTTAAAGAACACTTTTGAAAAACATAATGATATCAAAATATGACAAGCCAAGTCAACTCGAGTCCTCAGAATCATGAAAAAGTCGTGAAAATCAAAAAAGAGAAAATAATCCATGGTAGGGACAAATGTCGGCCTTCAGGCCTGTTAATGTACGCCCTTGGGTGATGAAACCCAAATCAAATCAAAAATCTGAAATGTAGGATTAAAGCCAATCAAATCGGATATTGGATAAGAAACTCTGAAGACAAAGTGAATCGGAATCATGGAGAAAGTCATGAAAATCAAAAAGGAGAAAATAATCCATAGTGGGGACAAATGTCGGCCTTCAGGCCTGTTAATGTACGCCCTTGGGCGATAAAACCCAAATCAAATCAAAAATCTGAAATGTAGGATTAAAACAAATCAAATCGGATATTGGAAATGAAATTCTGAAGACAAAGTGAAGGAAGAAATCCACTAAAAAAAGGCATGGGATGTCGGCTCGCTAAAGGTAAATGTGAGGAGAAAGGATATGAAATGCATGGATAAATGCGTAAATGTGCAAAAACTCTAAAGAATGACTTAAACATGGACTATGCAACACTGAGTGCAAAGATTGAGATACGTGCTCATGAATTGGAGGCATAGGGGCAATTTGGTCATTTCCATGGCTAAATGCGATAAATGCCTATATGGGAATGATGCATGGCCAAAAATGTGTGCCAAATGTCTAGAAGATGTTATTTGCAAGTAACATGGAGACGAAAACCAACAAACGGATGTAAACACAATAAAGGACAAACATAGGGGCCAAAATGCAAAATTCACAGAAATGAGTGAGAAACTGAATAAAAACATATTCATGACCCCTATTCTAATATGCAAATGATGGGTCCAATGTCAATGTGACACAGGGATGAAAAAGTTGCACTTGGATAATTTCCTGAAAAATGAGGGTTTAAAGTGCAAAATTCACACATAAGTGCAAATGTGACTAAAATGTGAGGCTAAGGATCAAATCTCAGTGAAAACATGATTTTTGAGTAGAATCTGTGATTAAATGCAAAACATGAGGTGAAATGTGTGAAAAATGTAAATTTTATGCTCAGAATTGATTTAATGTGAATCTAGGGACTTTTCTGCAAAATCTCAAGGTCTGATTGTGATAAAAATGAGGCTTTTATGTTGGTTAAAGCAATTATGAAGAATCCAGAGGTTTAAAATGCAAAAGTCACAGTGAAAAACTCATTTTTTAAAGTTCTTGGGGTTAAATGCAAATTTTCAGGACAAACTGTAAAGAGAAATCAACTTTTTTGATGGACAGTGTGATTTTTGAACAATTCAGGGCTTAGATTGCAAAATTCCCAGAGAAAAAAGTATTTCAGAAAGCTTGAAGGACCTAAATGCAAATTTTCAGGATTTAAATGTGATAAAAACTCAATTTTAATGATAATCAGTGTAATTTTTAGAATATTCAGGGTTCAGAATGTAAACTTCACTAAGAAAAATCATTTTAGACGTTTCAGGGGTCTAAATGTAAATTTCCAGGGGCTTAATTGTAAAGAAACTATGCTCTAGGGACCCCATGTCATAAAAACATGCATTATTATGTTAATAAATAAAAGATGAATTATTCAAGAGCCTCTATGCAAAATTCTCAGAGAAAACAAAGAATAAAAAGTATTTTAAAACTGTAGGGACTAAGATGAAAATGTTTGGACCCAAATGTAATAAAAAGGGACTGAAACGTAATAAATAGAGGACCCAAAAGTAATAATCAAAAACTAATATGAATGGGCCATAAAAGGCCTATACGAAGATCGTCGGAGATCGCCGGCACTCTGCCGCCGGCGATCCTCTCCGGCAACCTCCTAGAGGCTCTCCAGGGAATAGTGGGACGTGTTGGGGCCCAAGGAGGCTTCACGGCGGCACAGCGGTCCTGACAGGGGCGTCGGTGAGGCGCGGGGATGTTTGTAGGCGTCCCCCCACCCATGTCTCTGGTGACGGTGATGGTGGAGGCGATCCAGTTGCTGCGGTGGCTCCAGCAGGCAAAGGAGCGGCTCGGCGGACTCGTGGGGGATGCGTGGAGCTTCCTAGGTCGTTGGTGCGGAGTGAGGTGGACTCGTGTGTGTGGGGGCACACTCGACGGCGTGAGGTGGCAGTGGTGGCGACGGCGATGGTGCGGGCTACGAAGGCTTTTCCCAAGAGGGGGCGCAGAGGAGGAGAAGAGAGGAGGAGAGAGGGGAGAAGAGGAAGAGAGGAGGAGATGGGAAGGGCCCCTTGGGGGCCTTGCCCGTGGATCGTCGGTGCTGGTGAACCAACCACCGACAGGGGAGGCAACGACGTGCTGGTGGCTTGGCTCTGTTGTGGCATGTCCCAAAAGCATAAGGGATCTATGGGGGCATGCTCTGGATTGAAGAGGAAGGGTAGGAGAGTACTTGGGTGGCTGTCCCAGGAACTCTGACGTTTTTCAGTGGTAGCGGCGGCATTTCCGACGAGGCTCTGGTTGCTAGTGGCAAGGGCTTCTGGGCTGTGAAATCAGGTGGAAAAGATGGCCTGGATGTCCTTCTCGTTTGGGTGTAGGGAGGAGTGGACTTTGGATTGCTAGGGAGAGGTTGGAGGCTTGTTAATCTCTCCGATGGGTTTCTTCCTTCTTCTTTTTTTTGACCGTCAACTGTGGCAAGAATTTTATACTCCGGTGAACCCCTCCTCTGCCGTGGATCCTCCTCCTCGATTGCTGAAGACCGCACGATGCTCGTATGAGCTGGCAGGAGCTGTTTGAGATCGTTGAGGATCACGGGGAGGAGAAGATCTGCTCCAGATTGATCGTCGGAGTTGTCGCCGGAAAGCTTGGGGTCGTCGGCGGTGGCTCACCAGAATTATTTTTCACATTTTCTAAAGTTTTGAATTACATTTTTGAATGAACAGTGTTGGGCTTAACAGGCTTTGGGTTTTGGGATTTTTGTTTTGATTTTATTTTGGGATTTTTAGGACTTTTTAGGGTTTTAATTTTAGGATTTTAATTGGGCTTTATGTCTTTAATTTAATTTTTTAATTTTGTGATTTAAGGCTTAAGTAGGGTTTTAATTAGCTTAGGTTTTTTTGTTTTATGATTTTTTTAGAAATTTTTTAGGGTTTTGATTTTAAGCTTTAAATTAGTGTTTTGAATCTTAATTTAGGTTTTCTATTTATGTTTTATGATTTTAATTAAATTTGTGATTAAGGTTTAATTAGTTGGTTTTAATTAATTATTTTAGGTTTTCTTATTTTATTTCGGGATTTTTAATTTTAAGGGTTTTAATTTAGGGTTTTGTGAATTAAATATGATTTTCAATTTTGTGATTTAGGGTTTGATTAATTGACTTGAAATTAGGATTTCGTATTTTAATTAGGGTTTATTTAGAGATTTGTGGATTTTAAATTAGGGTTTATGGGTTTATTCAATTTTAATTGTGGATTTTAAATTAGGGTTTATGGCTTTATAACTTAATTAGGGTTTTGAATTTTATTTAATTGGGATTTTTAATGTATTTTGATTTTAATTAGGGTTTTCACTTATTTACTTGTATTTGAAAATGATTTAATTTGATTCAAGCTTGAATTAGGGTTTTTGTCTTATTTATTGGATTTTAATTGGATTTAGTTGCATTTAAGTGGGTTTAATTGGATTTTACTTAATTGGATGTGGTTATTTAATTAATTAGGGTTTTTATTGGATTTTAAGAGGATTTTATTTGAATTAGAGTTTTCATTTGTTTAATTAGGGTTTTTATTGGATTTTAAGTGGATTTAATTGGATTTTACTTGAATTAGGGTTTTATTTGATTAATTAGGGTTTTATTGGATTAATTGTGGATTTTAAATGGATTTTACTTAATTAGGGTTTTATTGGATTAATTGTAGATTTTAAATAGATTTTACTTGATTAGGGTTTTATTTGATTTTAAGTGGGATTAAAATGTATTTAAGTGGGTTTTTAAATGGATTTTGAGTGGATTTAATTTCATTTAGTTGGTTTCAAGTTTAATTGGGTAAGAGTGGGCTACTGTGGGCCTGATTGGGCTAGGGTTTTGGGTGGTCGCAACCAGAGCATCATTCGAAAGAGCTTGCCGCCATGTGACTTCAAAATTGAGGTGTCTACAGATGCCCCTCCCTGAGCGAGGTCGAGGGAATCGAGACCGATGCTCAGGGTTGACAAGACACCCCACCTAAGTCTGTAGGAGAGTGGTATTTGCTATGGGGCCGTGAGCCACTTATTTGGCGGATGCACCGTATAGCCATGACTCGTGGCCCATGCATTATGCTGATGCAAAGAATGAACTTGATGCTAGGTAATGCATGAGGGTGATGCTGGAAACGATTGGGTAGCTCAGTTCTTGAAGAGGAGATTGAGGGATTTCCTGACTCGTGTCGAGGTGTGCCTAGGCAAGTCTGTCAGACTTTTTGACTAGGGCAAACCTGGCAAATGGCAGACCTTTCGGCCCGGGTGGATGCATGGCAAGATGCCGGACATGCCGACCGAGGGATAGACTGATGACGGGTGTCAACCGGATAGTCTGGGGGTATTAGCTTGAGAGAAGGGGCATGGGATAAGACTATCAAACCTACAAGCTAAAGGATAGGGTATTGTAAGTTGACGAATCTACCGACCAGATAGTTCGGGTTATCGTCCTGAGGGTGAGTTGATGGACTCATTGCCGAATAGTCAGGGCTATCAACTCAGAGATGAGTTGACAGACTCAGCACCGGATAGTTAGGGTTATCAGCTTGATGATGAGTTGACGGACTCAACACCGGATAGTTAGGGCTATCTGCCCGAGATGAGTTGATGGACTCAACATCGGATAGTCAGGGCTAGCAGCCCGAGATGAGTTGACGGACACAACACAGGATAGTTAGGGTTATCAGCCCAAGATGAGTTGACAGACTCAACACCGGATAGTTAGGGCTATCAGCCCGATGATAAGGGGTTGGTTCTCGGGCACAAGAAAACAACTCGGACCACCTCCGGACCTAAAGGAGTTACGAGGAAAGAAAGACAAGCTGTTCCTAGGGGACCAGGAATCAACAGCTCAAATCTCCTCCGGACTTAAAGGAGTCGCGAGAAAGGGACAAAACTCGAATCTCCTCTAGACATAATGGAAACACGAGAAAAAAGAATAAAGAGTTGTTCCTAGAGGCTAGGAATCAGCGACTCGAGACTTCTCTGGACATAAAGGAGCACGAGAAATGGACAAAACTCGAATCTCCTTCGGACTTAAAGGAGACATGAGAAAATGAATAAAGAGCTATTCCTGGAGGCCAGGAATCAGCGACTTGGGACTCCTCCGGACTTAAAGGAGCCGCATGAAAGGGACAAAACTCAAATCTCCTCCAGACTTAAAGGAGATTAAAGAAGTGGAATAAAGAGCTATTCCTGGAGGCCAGGAATCAGCGACTCGGGACTCCTACGGTCTTAAAGGGGTCGAGAGAAAGGGACAAAACTCAAATCTCCTTCGGACTTAAAGGAGACATAAGAAAAGGAATAAAGAGTTGTTCCTGGAGGCCAGGAATCAGCGACTCGGGACTCCTCTAGACTTAATGGAGTCATGAGAAAGGGACAAAATTTGAATCTCCTCCGGCCTTAAAGGAGATTCAAGAAGAGGAATAAAGAGCTATTCTTGGAAGCCAGGAATCAGCGACGCAGGACTCCTCCGGACTTAAAGGAGTCGCGAGAAAGGGACAAAACTCGAATCTCCTCTAGACTTAAAGGAGACACGAGAAACGGAAATAAAGAACTATTCCTAGAGGCCAAGAATCAGCGACTCAGGACTCCTTCGGACTTAAAGGAGTCGCCAGAAAGGGACAAAACTCGAATCTCCTTCGGACTTAAAGGCGACACGAGGAAAGGGAATAAAGAGTTATTCCTGAAGGCCAGGAATCAACAACGTAGGACTCCTCCGATCATAAAGGAGTCGCGACAAAGGGACAGAACTCGAATGTCCTCCAGACTTAAAGGAGACATGAGAAAAGGGAAAAAAGAGCTATTCTTGGAGGCCAGGAATCAACGACGTAGGACTCCTCCGGGCCTAAAGGAGTCGTGAGAAAGGGACAAAACTCGAATCTCCTCCGGACTTAAAGGAGACACGAGAAAAGGAATAAAAGAGCTATTCCTAGAGGCCAAGAATCAGCGAGTCAGGACTCCTCCAGACTTAAAGGAGTCGCGAGAAAGGGACAAAACTCGAATCTCCTCTGGACTTAAAGGAGACATGAGATAATGGAAAAAAGAGTTGTTCCTGGAGGCTAGGAATCAGCGACATAGGACTCCTCCGGACCTAAAGGAGTCGCGAGAAAGGGACAAAACTCGAATCTCCTCTGGACTTAAAGGAGACAGTAGAAAAAGCAAATAAAGTGATATTCCTGGAGGCCAGGAATCAGCGACTCAGGACTCCTCCAGACTTGAAGGAGTCGCGAGAATGGGACAAAACTCGAATCTCCTCTGGACTTGAAGGAAACACGAGAAAAGGAAAAAAGAGTTGTTCCTAGAGGCTAGGAATCAGCGACGTCGGACTCCTCCAAACCTAAAGGAGTCGCGAGAAAGGGACAAAACTCGAATCTCCTCTGGACTTAAAGGAGACACAAGAAAAGGGAAAAAAAGAGCTGTTCTTGGAGGCCAGGAATCAGTGATGCAGGACTCCTCCAAACCTAAAGGAGTCGCGAGAAAGGGACAAAACTCAAATCTCCTCCGGATTAAAGGAGACACGAGAAAAGAAGTAAAACAGTTATTCCTAGAGGCCAAGAATCAGCGACTCTGGACTCCTCCAAACTAAAAGGAGTCGTGAGAAAGGGACAAAACTCGAATCTCCTCCAGACTTAAAGGACATTCAAGAAGAGGAATAAAGGCTATGTACAACTTGCTTGCTAGTAGGGAAATTTGTTCTTGTTTGTAGCTCGCTCGTTTCGCTGTGTGACTGCTCTATCTGTCCACTTGATGACTGATCTGGATGAACTGTTGCTTGGATTCTGCATTGATGCAAGGAGCTTGGCCAAAAAAGTTTCACGAGGGCATTTTTCCTCCTCGAAGAAGACAGTCTTATTGGATATTTCTGAAATCACTTCTGGTTCACTATTGTGTCACTGGTTGACTTCTTCGTAGTCTGACTTTGGCATTGGACTGTTGACTGTGCTCTCTTTTGTTGATTAAGGGAGTACAGATAATCTGACTTTGCTCTGAACTCAGAGGCTCATGGCTATTGTTGTCCTCATTTCTGCGCTCGAGCTATGGAGCAGACAACATGTTCTAGATGAAGATACTGTCCCAAGAAGGGTCAACCAACAGGACAACTGACATGCACCTGGTTGACGAGGAAGGTTATCACCACAAAGGCAGCTGACATGCCCCTGGCGTACGATATCCTCTGCTAGGTCTTTCGCTGAAATGTAGTTGACATGCCCCTAGTTTGGGACCTAGCGGGACCTTGCAAAGTGGATAAGTGATAATGCATGCAAGCATGGTGGTGTTATGTTGTGTCATCCCTCAAAATGAATTTGGAACACTAATCATGCCTACTATGAGAAGAGAAGAAGACTTCGATTCACAAGACACTACTTGGACTTCTAGGCTATTCGTGGCTCTCTTAGGGTGGATTATTTAGTAGGTTAGACTCCGTGCCAAACTCCTGGGGACTTAGACCTACTTTTTTGATTTTTGACTTATTTCTTTTCTCCCTCTTAGGCTTGTAGGTTCGCTCTAACCCTAGCTTGGGGGTAATTGGCATCCGAATTTGGAAGGGGCTGCTGGGATTTTATGTAAGGGGTGGCTAGTCCCTTAGGCTGCTTAGATTTCATGCAATGGGTGGCTAGTCCCTTGGTCTGCTAGGATCTTTGGGATGCTTGCTTCGGCTCCTCCCCAAGGTAAGTGGTAGGGATAGAGTTGGTCTACTTGCCTCTCTCTGCTAGGGCTAGCTTCTGACTTCGCCTTTTGTCTTCTTATTTCTTTTATGCCCTTGTGGGTATTTTTATTTTTATTTTTATTTTGGCTCACACTCATGCTCGCTCCTAGCATTTTATCTCTCCTCTGGCGGTGTAAGTCCCCGTGGGAGTTTGGACACTTCACCTAACCAGGTTTGGATGGTGGCTCCGTCACTTGCTAGAATGTCAAGGTAGTGACAACTGAAGAGGTGTAGACCCTTTTCAAGCAGGCTAGCTATTCCGATTCTCGTCATCGGGATGAGATGCTAATGCTTTATGCACGGCTGGATGCAATTATGGATGCTTAAGTTACTAAGTGTGCATGAAAATAAGAAGACGAATGTTATGGATTAGATGCACTTGAATCAATGATTATTTTGAAATATGCATGCATGATGGAGTAGTGGATGATGCACAATGCACAAAAGGATACTTTGCAAGGCAAGGATATATGCCTTTTGAATTTTTTGATTTTTTGGGTTTTCAGGATTTTTTGATTTTTTTGGGTTTTCAAAGGGTGTGACTGATTAGCGGCTGTCCTATTTATGACTAATGGGAGTGATGACGCCTGGTCTTTTTTTTGACCCTCACCTTGCTCAACGTGAGGCTTCTTCTGCAAATACCATCTAGACCTGCCTCCCGACTCCAAAGAGATTAACTCTAATGGTCTAGTGGGTTCTGGCTGTAAGTCAGACAGGACCATGATGAGTGACTGGTCAGACTACTAGTGGGACACTACTGGCTTTGATCCTGAGACCCTTGACTCTCCTTTCTTCAGCCTTTGATGTATTGCTGCATCCTTTGCCAGCACTGACAACTTCTCTTGAAACAGAAGTTGCAGGTCGCTGACTTGTTCACTTGCTTGCACTACTCTACTAACTGCCTCATCCTCCGCAAGGATGCCATCTGAATCTCTGTCAGTACCCTGCTCTACCACTGCCTCCTCTGGACTACGGGTCTCTCCTGATTGAATCTGAGATTGCTGTGAACGGTGCCCTAGACTGACCAACTGCACTGATGGGTCTATCGAGGTCTTTGCTTGCAGGACTACCACTACAGGATTCGCTGTTAGGGCGGTGGCAGATGTCATCGAAATACTTACCCTTGGTTGAGGATGTGACTGTACCCTCTAGATTCGGCTCCTCTCTGTTGTTGCTTGGCTCTTATTGGGATTTGATATCTCTACACTCACAAAATTGGTGAGGATTGAGGGAATCACAATCTTTTTGTACC
This sequence comes from Posidonia australis, assembly GCA_024699735.1. NCBI lineage: Eukaryota > Viridiplantae > Streptophyta > Magnoliopsida > Alismatales > Posidoniaceae > Posidonia > Posidonia australis. The sequence goes on from JAMKQA010016159.1 coordinate 11,848, forward strand.
TCTGGGTGTGCAAATGTCCATCTTGGTGCGGCTACCACTCGTATCCGAGGCCTTCGAACTCTCGCCTCTCTTCCGCCTGGATGGGCTCGGAAATTCCTTGGTCGTGTTGCCCAAGTGGTGTCCCCTACTTGTATCCTCATTTGTGACAAATGTTTTCGATCATTCGAAGGGGGTTGCTACGAACGGTCAAGTAACTGACACGCTCGAGAGTCGGAATGTAGTTGACATGCTCGAATCGGTTGACCTGGAACATGACATTGGACGGTTTAGGATCAAAGTGGACGGTCTGGAGGGAGACAGTGGAGACCGACTCGACCTTTTCCTTGTCAAGATCTTCCACCAAGACAACAACTACGTCGTTGCCCCAACAAAACTTGACCATGCGGTGGAGGGTCGAGGGGATCACCTGATGCTTGTGCAACCAAGGGCGCCCAAGCAGAAGATTGAAAGAGGGCTCCAGACCCGCAATGTAAAATTCGACATCGAAGACTACACGCCCTATGGTGAGAGGAGTAACTAGCATCCCCAGCGCGTCGTGATGCATGTTATCAAAAGCCGTCATTCCCTTCGCAGTTGGTGTGATATCCTCGTCTTTAAATCCAATTTTATTTGCTGTATGCAAAGGGAAGACGTTAAGGCATGCGCCATTATCAACCAACGTGAGGAGAATTCGGAAGTTCGGATATTGCACCATAATGAATAGAGGCTTGTTATGATTGACTTTTGTCGGAGGCAACTCCTCACTGGAAAAGGAAATGACATGTGGCTCGGAAATCATACCCACCATATTCTCGAGAGCGGACGACTCTATGGTGGGGGAGACGTGAGCTGCCTGAAAGACCCTGAAAAAGGCCTCTCGATGTTCTGTTGAAGTATGGATGAGATCCCAAATGGAGATATCAGCCTTGACCTTCTCCAATTGAGATGTTATGTCGGCAAGGGGTTGCTCTTGCCTGGTCAAAGAAGTAGGGACAGAGCAAGGGACCGTCCTAGTAGGTTGGGTAGCTGGTTGAGGATGGGAAGACACTAGACGGGTAGGTTGGGCTGCTAGGGTTGGTGGCCTATACACCCACCCTGACCTGGTGACTTTTGTGCACATTTTTGTGGCATAATCGTAGGGTACATGGTGAGTGTCCCTCGTCAGGTGGATGATAAGAGGGGTACATGCCACGAACTCCAGCGGTGTCGATAGAGAACTGACAGAGAGGTGGCTTGGTCAGACGGGGGATTGAATAGGATACTGTTCAAGAGGCTGAACTAGAGACTGGACTGGGTATTGAACAGGAGACGAAAGTGTAGACTGGACAGGTTGACTAGTCATGGGTTGAGCTAATAGGAAAATGGGTGACCCAGAGTGCGTGGATGGTGGTGCGGTGGTATGCTCCGCCCTAGCGGTCAACCATATCATGTGGACGGCTGATTCAGAACCACCACGACTCGAACGGTAAAGATGGGTAGGGAAATGCTCATCTACGATATGAATCAAGTCGGAGGGGTCTACTACATATGTCGTGGACCCAGAGATGGAGATGAAATGGATTCCTGAGGTCCCAGCGCTTGCTGAGTTGTTGTGTGCCGGCATGGGTTGGTTGACAATGTTTGCATAGGCCGATGGTACTGGTGCTTGTGCCGATGGTGGTGATGGTACTGGTGCCGATGCTTGTGCCTCCTGAGTGTCAATGACGATGACCTTGTTGTCAATCAATTCCTGAACGGAGTTCTGAAGAGCCATGCAATTGTCCGTTGAGTGGCCCGTGCAGTAGTGGAAATTGTAGAAGAGGCTCGTGTCGTACCACCCCGGATGAGGATTCAATGGGGGGCGGATCTCCGGGAGCTTCGGGAGTGACACCACCTTAGGGAGGATGGCGCTCAGCGGCCCAACAAGTGGTGTATATTGTCGTGCAGCACTCAGAGGCCTTCTCTACCCTAGGCGAGGTCATTGTCGGACTGGTACCGTGGGATACACCGGTTGGGCGGTGGTAGTGATTTGTGGTGTGTGCGGTGCCCTAGGTGTAGGTGCGTATAGATTTTTCGGGGTCAGTGGATGTCCTACAGGATGGGGGACAGAACCTCCATGGTGCACGAAGGGGACAGAAGGAAAGGCTGGAGACACAGCAAGAGTAGGAGGGACCGCAAAGGAGGTGCCCTCGGGAACAATGGCGATAGGAAGAGACTCACTAGTACGCTGGGCCATAGCTGACCAAGAACGGGTGAGAACCAGGCTACGGTGGCAAACAAGGGGATGAATCCTAGGACGAGCTATTGTCAAAGTGACAAATAGCTCAGGAATAGATGATCAACAATGATGTGTCGCAAATAGGTGAGCCAAGGCAAGAACACTCGAGCAGTGGCTAAGGAACTCACGCTCTACTAGTTGTGGAAAAAGAAAACTGGTTGGGGTTAGAACAAGCAACAAAATGCAGTTTGTTATGGTGGTGTGAATGGCATTCATGCACATGGATGCTGTAGACACCCCAATTTTGAGCTCATTTGGCAGTAGGTTCCTCCGGTTGATGCTTTGGTCATGACCACCAGAACTCGAGTCCACGTAGGTCCCAACCAGACCCACACTAGCCCACATGACACAATAAAACACTAAAACCCATTAAAATTCATTGAAAAGCAAATAAAACACTTAATCCAGCTAAAATCCAACTAAAATCCAACAAAACCCTAATCAAACAAAATCCAATTAAATCCAATTAAAAATCCAACCATAAATCCTAATCCACTTAATCCAGCTAAAATCTACTTAAATCAACATAAAATCCAATAAAACCCTAATTAATCAAATTTTCAAACCCTAATCAAGTGAAAAGAAATTAAAATCCATTAAATAAGTAAAAACCCTAATTAAAGTGAAAATCCATTAAAAACCTTAATTAATAAAAATTCAAAATCCTAAT
>JAMKQA010016160.1:0-12711 GCA_024699735.1 Posidonia australis
AGGTCGGGCGGGCCTGGGCCGGCCCGGCCCGTTTTCCATGTCTACTTGTATCTATTCATACATTCCAGAACTGCTTTCAAGATTAAATAACCAACATGCCCCTGGTCTCAGATTCTCCTAATTAAAGAAGCGACTAGCATGCCCTTATCCAAATGCCTATTTGCCCATACCACGACCAATAAGGCAGCTGACATGCCTCTGGTCGAAATACGGCCAAAACGCCTTGCAATGCAAATATGCTTAATTAACAACTAAATGCTGTGTAAAAAATGCAAATGCAAAGAAAGGATTAATTGATATATTGGTGCCCTCAACGCCAAGGAAGCCTGTTCTGACTGATGTAGGAGGTGACACTGTCCTCGACTCATGTGGCACTAACCTAGACACTTAGATTTATTTGTGGCTCTCCTTCAGATTTATGGACCTCATGTCAAATCTTTGGGATCTTATACCTACTTTTTTGAAGATTCATTTTCTTTTCTCCTTTGTAGAGATGCTAAACCCACCCTACTCCTTGTTGAAGGTAAAATACACTTAGACTTGGAACACAGCTCCACCGGCCAAAGGAAGGAGGAAAGAAGCTTTAAAAAAAAAAAAAAAAGCTGATAAGGATCCTGAGGTACTGTGCGTATTGACTTATGACCGCCCGCCAGTTTCATCATGGGTGAGGTGAACCGTCGAATCTGGGTGATTGTACTGCGAGCACTCCCCACTGCGATGCAGGGACAGAGGGGTTGATAACTTGATCGTAACTGGGAAAGAAGCACCATAGAAACTCCATCCCCCGAAACAACAGGAGAACCACTCTCCTTACCAAGATATTCACTGCATAAGGTCTCAACATCTTGGTGAGAGGGCACACATTCTTTTTCTTCTTCTTCTTCTTCTTCCTCGTCAACATAGTCCAAAGCAGGTGATATCTGAGAAAAATCAGAGTGATCTGTGCAAGGTCGTTGGCAGTTCCTGCTGGAAAAAAGGCTCTATATATGATATTGATGTAAGATTAGAAATGGAGGGCAAGCCTGAAGGCTTATATCCTCGAGAACCGTCCTTCCAGAGGAGTTCACACCATGGACGTCTCCTACGTTGGAAAAATGGACATTGATTGGAGGAGGAACTCAGTGGCTGAATCCTGGTAAACATGATTTGAGAAACTTGAGGTAAGGGGAGTGCGAAACTCCTCTGTCCTACTTTCCTAGTCCACTAACGTTGATTCATTCTCACAAACCACCGAAATGGGTTGTGTAACTAGAGAGGTGGGAGGATAGGAGTGTGGTCTCTCAGTCATCTCCTGGGAGTGAGAGGTAGGCGAAGAAGGAGACCACAAGGAGAAAGGAGAGGCATAGGATGAGGAGGAGAAAGAAGAGGAAAGAGGAGGAAGGGAGAAGAGGAGAAAGAGATTGAAGTATCTGCGGCTCTGAGAGGCTGTTGGAACAGCTCAAAAATCCGACGATCGCCGGAATTCTTCTTTAGTTGGCGAATCCAGAAGGGCTAGGGAGAACCTCATCTAGTCGGCCGGGCCTCCTCCCTCTCTTGATGAGGAGATTGATTTCCCGTGGATCTTCGGAACCGCGAGTTGTTGTTTTGCTACTTTTTCTCTTCTCTATTACTATTCTTGGTAGAGAGTTAACAGGAGGTGATTATGATAAAGATGGTGTGATTGCTCCCAACAGGAGTTGCTCCGGTAATTCTCGCCTGCATGAAAATGGACAGGGACTTGGTCAGTAATGGGTCCGATATTCTAGAATGTAGGTGCTGTAACAATGGATAAATATGTAATTTCACTCGTGTTCGGAAACCCTAATAAGGTGGTGGTAAAGCCCCCACTCATGTCGTACTAGTTCACGCGCTTCACTCTGCTTCGCCTGAGACCACTTCTGCATGGCTCAGCTGCCAGCTACTGCCACCGGCGGCTGCGCCTCCAAGTTCTCGTCGCCCCTTGCCGTCAGCCAACATGGTAAGATTCGTTTGCTTGCATCTTCTATTTCCCCTTTCATTCTCATGCGTTTTACTCTACTTTAAGGATACAACAAGCGAGGGTGCGGTGATATAAAGATCAAATCTTTGACATTTTATTTCTGGCACGAAGTACTGTGTTTTCGAGAAATTGGGGGTTTACTGTGGTTTTGTAGCTAAGTTTTTTGTGTTTTTTTTTCTTAAAAGGATATTTCATTTGAGCTGATATATCAAATGCATGCCATTGTCAAAGAAAAGTTTAAAGTTTTACTCTTTTCGTAGAAAAAAAGGTTGGATAATTTATCTGGGGAAAAAAACAGAATTTTCTTCTATGAAAAATTTTTAACGTGATTGTGCAAGAGATTTTTTTCTGTCGGTATTGTTGGCTATCATGAGTTCTGGGGTTTTTGTTTTATCTATTTCTATTCATGCAGAGAAATCTCTTCATCGTGACATCATTTGCTGTGTGAGGAAGTCATGTTCTTTAAATAAGGTAACAACCACCAACTGACTCATGTTTTTTCTCCATTTTCTAGTTTATTGGTGTTATTTGTACATCATATGTGCAAATTTCATTAATATCCTATCACATATGTGATCTACTAGTTTCGGTCGATTTCAAGTGGGTTCCATGGCAATGCAATTAATCATCAATCACCTTTCCAGATTCATATTTCCGAAAAGCAAGGTATCACTCCAGTTTTCTGTTTGCATGTTATTTCCATGACCCAGGATAATATCTTCTGGTAGTGAAAGGAAAGCATTTTTGGAGCAGAGTGCAACAAATATATCAGCATGACTGGAAGAGTTTTTCTTCATCTGGATTGAAATACCCTTTTGAATTGTTTGATTACAATGTACAACTTTTTTTTTAAGGTCATTGTTCCTTTGTTTTTTTTGGATTGATACTCGCTTTAGAGGACCTTCCCCTAGCTCGAGGCTAGCTAGGCTTATAGGGAAGTGGCTAGATAAAGATGCCTTGAGTAGCTGTTTCCCAAGTTCCTTAATGTCACCTTGTCTTGGCCGAATGCACAGACTAGCACCTTTCACAACTTTATGATGGCTTGAATTTATTTATTTGGAAAGTGATTTGATTCAAAGGAGCTGCTGCACTTTGGTATCACACTATATCTCTATGTAGATTTGTATCAAATGTTTGGGTCTTCCAATTTTCTAGTTAGTGCACGTCCTCATCAGAGCCTGAGACTTTCCTTGTTGATATTTTTATAAATTACTACAAATATTTACATAGCTTATACTTAACGATTTTGTCCTTTCATTTTGATATTTGTTGAAAATATTAATTGGCTATACATAATGTAGTTACCTACTAACCATTGGATATCTGTTATATGAGTTTATATGCATGTAAATTGTGCAATGACATGACACTTCACCTGCTTAACTTTGCCCTGTTATTCTGCTAAAGAAAAACATTGCTTTGTTATTTCTTGAAGAGATTGTGATTCTTAGTTTGCACCATACACTTTATTTACGGGATTTGAGATTTTAAGCATGAAACCAGTCCAACTTTGTCTCATAAATTCTTCGTTCCAATGCAGTTATTAAGTGTGTAAGCAGTGACCTGAACAAGGAGGAAATCCTCACAAGCAATAATGGCAAAGGCTTGCGTAGAAAGTTGAATAAAGTAGTTCTAGCTTACAGTGGTGGCTTGGACACATCAGTGATTGTTCCATGGCTAAAGTGAGATTTGTGTATCTATTTAAGAGCATAATGTTGCATTTACCTTTCAATAAAAATGTAGACATGTTTCAATTTTCTTGAAATTTAAATGAAGAAACTTGTTATAATTCATGTCTGGGTGTCTTGCTTGCACTGTATAAGAAGCTTTTATGTGTAAACTTTCTTTAGGCTCTGCTTGATCTACAAGAGTTTAAATTTCAATAGGGGTTCAAAGCCATGGTGTTATATTTCCAGTAATAGAAGTTGAAAATTTAATAATTGCAAATATCTTGTTTCGATTTCAAGAGTTTGAGAGAAATAGAAAGAGAAAGAGAGAGGCTAATGGAGAAAACTCCTTCCAATTCCTGGATTTCGTATTTCCACATTTTTTGGAGGAGTACAAACTCCCACCAACTCCTCTTTCTTTGTCAAATTGAGAGAGTTTGACCACTGAAAAGCAATCAAATACTAGATTTAGAAGTATTTCTGTCTACTCTTACTGACTTCCCTCTAATCATACTACAAAGCAAACAAATCCGTCGTGATGAAACCAGGCGAAACTAGAGGGAACCTAGACACCTGAGGAGTTTACCTTTCCTTCATTATTATCTGTTAAATAAAATTTATTGGCCTTTTAGGAAAGAACTCCTAAAATTTTGAGGTTGTCATGTCTAAGTATAAGTTTCATCTGTCACAAGCCCATGGGGCTGTATGACATACATCAATATTGCTGTATGCACCATAAATTTAATACCGTAGTCCATAAATGTTTTTTTTTAAACTTTATATATATAACATTATTGTACTGCAAGGAATACATGGTCTAAATTTCGTTTCAAATATTATCACTCCTTGTTTTCAGTTTTAGGAATATGTTCTCTAAATTTCATTTCAAATTTTAGGAAATTTCAGCTCTTAAAGTAAGCAATTTTCATTAACAGTAAAAAAATCCAATCAAATGGGTGTGTAATTACAACATGTGATATTTCTTTAAAAAACATATGATAGACCATGAGGTGGGCTAAATATGACATATTTGCATTTCCCATATTGTTCTTGATAAGCATTGTCCATGGTTAACCTCTCCTCTCCAATACTTAGAGAAAAAAGACTTCTTCCCTTTGATATTTTTATTCCTTAAAACACAAATGCCATAAATGAAATTTGGATCTTTTCTTGTTTTATGTAATGTAATTTCATGTTTTTTTATTGAAAGTAGTTTCATGTGAGTTGCACCTAATTCTTTTTTTCTTTATCTAAATGTTAGTACATCACTTTTCATGTCTTCCATATGTTTTGACATATCATATGCTTTTTGCAGGGAAAATTATGAATGTGAAGTTGTTTGCTTTACGGCAGATGTTGGTCAAGTATGTCAATGATATGACAACCATGGAACTTTGGTTAAATAGAAATGAAAGCATATATCCATTGATATTCTCTTACTTGCCTTTGACATTTCTGCCTTGCTCGTTCAAGTATGCAACTAATTGTAGGCGTCATTTAAGAAAGTGATTATGTGAGAATCAAGGTTTAGAATGTCGACATTGTCATACATACCTTTAGAAAGGGATGTCACACGTTGTAGAAATATTGCAATATATATGTTAATAATGTGGATATCAATTTTGTCCACTCAAAATTCTAAAGATACCACCCAAACAATTCACACAATGTCAACTTCAAATACAGGCAATAGTATACATCTAATGCTACTTATATGTGCTATGGGAATTTGTATGGTTTATACCGTATATTTGTAATGCACCACATGGATTTACAATATGTCCTATGTTTACAAAAATATTAAAATTAAATTCTTGTAATGATGCATCTTATTAGACCAGTTTCTGGGTGGATTGTAGGTACTAGCCATTCTCTCACATGGTTAAATTGTCAAAATCTCTTGACAGTCACTTACTTGGTTCATGTTTGTTGATCAATTATGGAACAATACAAACTCTCCTTTGAATTTGAAAAACAATAATAAGAAATCTTAAGTTATATTTGATTATCCCTCCTATGTGACACCAAGTCACCAAGTTCCTTGGGAAGATGGTGGATGTCTATCAATGTGGACTTACAATTTCTTGTTTTACCTAACATTAGGCCAACCTTAGTCAAGTCCATTTGACATGCTCAGATGCCGTAGTTCTCCCAATCCAGCCCAAATCATCCAATTTTGTGCTTTAGAGTATCAACTTAAATGCATCATTCCTTAATGAGAGCTTCTTAATTGCTTAATTTTCCCCAATAGAGTTTTTCTCTCTGTTTATCATGATAACAATTATCTTCATATTTATCTAAATTACTGAACCAATATCTCAACCACATAAACCCTTGTTTTGTCAAGTGTTTGTGCACTAGATGTGTTTCTTGACCCTCATCAAATCCACATTATTGTCTTCTTTTATTTTCATCATGCTTGGGTTATTGTTAACATGCAAGTAAATCTCTCCTTTTTGTCTTGTTCTTATAGCAGTCTATCCATAAGCTGTGCAGCTTCTATCATAGCATTAGTGGTAATGTTATTCATATTTATCTGGATTTTGCTGATCTACCAAGTGCTAACATCCTGGCTTACTATTCTTTTCCTTTCAGGGTGTCATGGAATTGGATGGATTGGAACAAAAGGCAAAAGCTAGTGGTGCAAGTCAACTTGTTGTAAAGGATTTGAAGGAGGAGTTTGTGAAAGATTACATTTATCCCTGTTTGCGAGCAGGTGCAATCTATGAGAGGAAATATTTGCTTGGGACTTCCATGGCTCGTCCAGTTATTGCTAAGGTTAAATTGTTATTGTCTTTGTAGCTCTATTTTTTATTATTATCCCAGTGCACTTCGGTAGTTTGAAATGTGAGTGTCTTTAGTTCTTTACTTCACTATGAGGAAAGAATGCTTGTACGTAGCTTGAATTCCATCCTTTTTTTTTGGTGGCCTCAAAATGGAAACGTGCATTGGCTGGCTTGAGATCATCTTGTCATCTGCAGATGATGGTTGACGATGAGTGTTTTTAAGATTAAAACACGTGAATGATGATTTCTAAATTTTCCTATTTGTGAAAATATTGGCAAATTAGTCACTTTCTTCTGCTTAGCAACCTAGATCTTTAGAAAAACTTATAATTTGTCATTGTTATGTTGTTAACATGAGAATGTTATGTTCATATTTGGGGTTTTTATTTTAATGATAGGCCATGGTTGACGTTGCAAAAGAAGTTGGTGCAGATGCAGTTTCTCATGGATGCACGGGAAAGGGCAACGATCAGGTGCTTTCATTTTCATGGAAATCAGTATTAATAGATCTTGTTGAAATTACATTCCTAAACCTTGGTGACATTTTTTTCTGGAGTAACATTAGAGGCATTTCTGTTTAGGTTCGATTTGAGCTCACATTCTTTGCTTTAAATCCTGCACTTGATGTTGTTGCTCCATGGAGGGAATGGGATATTTTGGGGAGGGAAGATGCCATCGAATATGCAAAGAAGCACAATGTTCCTGTGCCTGTTTCAAAGAAATCTATTTACAGCAGAGACCGAAATTTATGGCATCTTAGCCATGAGGTAATTCTAAATTATTTCCATGATTATGCGTCTATCAAGCACCTTTCACACCAAATTTCCATATTCTAATTGCAAGTTAGTTTTCCTTTATTTTTCACTTATTCAAGATGAAAGCTGTGGTGATTAAACAACATTGCTAACCACTGCAACCTATTGACAATGTATGGTGTACCATTGCATTTTTTTCCCATTAAAGGGAGATATTCTGGAGGATCCAGCAACCGAACCTAAGAAGGATTTGTACATGATGAGCGTTGATCCAGAAGATGCTCCCAATCAGCCTGAGTAAGTACCATATTTTCTCTAATCCCATCAATTTTATGACCAAATGAAGATTGGCCCACCTGTACTTTTACAGTTAACTTCTCCTGCATTACTCCTATGTTGTGGTAAATTTTTTATTTTATAAAAGTTGGACAGCATGTTAAATGTTGTCCTTTTCTTCCCTCCTGGATCAAAATTAAATGTCTGTATTTTCAGATATGTGGAGATTGGAATTGTGTCAGGTGTGCCTGTTTCTGTTAATGGAAAGGAGCTGTCCCCTGCATCCTTGCTCACTGTACTCAATGAGATTGGAGGGAAACATGGGATTGGTCGTATTGACATGGTTGAGAATCGACTTGTAGGCATAAAGAGCCGTGGTGTGTATGAGACCCCTGGAGGAACAATTCTCAATGCTGCAGTCCGTGAACTTGAGTCCTTGACACTCGATAGGGACACCATGCAGACTAAGGACATGCTTGCTCTCAAGTATGCTGAACTGGTGTATGCTGGTCGATGGTTTGACCCTCTTCGCAGTGCCATTGACACCTTCATGGAAGATATTACTAAAACAACAACTGGATCAGTGACACTCAAACTTTACAAGGGATCTATCATGATTGCATCCCGGAAGAGTCCATACAGCCTTTACAGGGAAGACATCTCTTCATTCGAGACCGGCCAGATTTATAACCAGGCAGACGCTGCCGGGTTCATTCGCCTATATGGCCTACCCTTGCGAGTCCGAGCAATGCTTCAGAACGGCATGTGAAGGAATGCTAGGTTATGTGGTGCATAGCTTGTTCTTTTGTACGGGATTTTGTGCTGATAATTATGTTTGCTTGCTTATCTTTTATCATGTGATGTTATTTTCTGGGGAAATACTGAATAAAAGTTGTCTATGCATGACTGTTCGTTACTCGGTGTCTGATGCATGTGATGAAATGGTTGTCAGCCTAACTCTAGACTTTAGGGACAGATTTGCAGAAATTTGAGAAGATCAATAATGTAAAACGGATACAGTGACCATGTGATTTTTTAGGTGCTTTCATTTCTCTCGATCTCTCTTTTATCTACAAAACCAGGTAAGAGCATGGATGTTTTCGATTTTTACCAATCCTTTTCGTGACTACCATAATACAGATTACCAGTTGTCTTTCTTGTCTCTCTGAAGTCAGATTCCTTTCTTGAACAAGGAGGTACATAGCCATGATAAAAATTTGTGTGGTGGGTGGTCCTGAAAAAGGTATTTGACGTAGATTTCCGTAATGAGTGCATTTTTTAAAGTCGTAATGCATTTGTAAGCTGCCTATAGAAATTAAACAAATGAAATTAGTATGTGCAAATTGTGCAATGTGGAAGTTGTAAGGGATTTTTGGGTTCGGTTTTAGAACTACATTTTCAATGTAAAATGTTTGATTTTGGGTTTAGAAAATTTTTACAAAGGTTTTTCAATGAAGTTTTAGTGGTTGGGTGTCTTTGGAGTTTAATGGAATATCATATTTATAAGAATAATGAGTAGAAACTTTGTATCTAACGTTTATATTTTTACTCTAATGGATAATAATGTAGTAGATCGAAATATTTCGATATATTAAAATGGTTTTCAGTTCTGAATTATAATATTTCTTAATTTGGTATACTGAAATTGTTTGGTATGTTGAAATATCCTGTTTTAGTCTAATAATGAATGTTTTCGATAAATGATGGATTTTTAGGTTGAAATTATTTTCCTAAGGTATTATGAGAGTATTTGGGAAATTATTACATGTTCCTAAAATACAACAAATTACAGTTACATAACACTTTAATTACAATAGAGACTAAGTTTTCAATCTTTAATAACTATCACTTGATTTTACACATATGCACTTTCTTAGTCTGTTTCACCTTCTTCTTTTTTGTAAAGTCGATGAAAACTCTTCTTTGACTTATTAAGAAGGTTAATTCACAAATATGTTTTGTTATCATCAAAATTGAGACGAGTTAATTTTGTCAACACTTTTTGCTTTATATGGTCATTTACTACAAGCCTTACTTTACAACTGTCAAGTTCTCCATTGGCCTTGCATTTCACTTTGTACACCCACTTCTAGCAATTAGATGTTTGTCTTGAGGAAGATCAACTAATTCCTAGGTTTAATTTGCTTCTAGTGTACTAATCTCTTTTGCCATGGTCTTTTTCCATTCAAATTTACCAATAGCTTAATAATAGAACTGAGGTTCATTGATTTTAATTATATTTGTTGTAAAAATATTACTTGTCGGGAAAAGCCTATAATATGAAAGAAAATGTTGTATAAGATATCTTGATGAAGATTTAAGACCTATGGATATACTATTAAGGGTAGGACGGACAAAATCACTAAGATAAGGTCATTTTGGAACTCTAACAGATTTCCTTGGTTAAGGAACAAGTATTGAAAGATTGAATATAAATAGGATTAGGAGTGATTTATGCTTTGGTATCATGGTTGTTAATAATCAATTCAGTTGTGTTTTTGGAAGCAGGAACATGTCAAAAAGGAAGGACAACAAATAAATCATCATAATCAGCATTGGGAGCAAGAAAATCAGATTGAGTGATTTCAGTAGATTCAGAAGCAAAAGAAAAGTAAACTTCAAGAAAAACCACGTCTCTACTATTAAAAAATTACTTTGTTTCCAAATTGTACAACCTTAATGTCTTTTGTCTAATAGGATACCCCATGAAAGCACACTTGTATAATTTTGTTTCAAATTTGTGTTGAGGAGATGGATTTCTAACATAGCACAAGCAATCAAGCAATCAAATACTTTAAGATATGAATATGTACGATTTTGGCTTAAATGAACTTCAAGAGGAACTTTATGATTGAGAACTCTAGAAGGTAACCTATTGATAATGTGTGTAACTATTAGAAGAACATCACCTCCAAAATTTAATTGGCACTATAGAATGGAATAACAATGCTTGAGCAACTTGAATAATATTCCAGTGTTCACGTTGTACAACACTATTTTGTTGTGGTGTGTAGACACAACTATGCTTTTGTAAAGTACCTTTGCTTAAAAGGAAATTTGTGAAATCTTTGGAAACGAATTCGATGCCATTATTTGTTCTAATTTGTTTAATGACACCTTGAAATTGAGTCACAACCAGAGAAAAGAAAGATTTCATAACAGGAAGAGTCTTTGATTTATTTCTCATTAGAAACACCTAAGTTCACCTTAAGTAATCATCTACCGTGGTTAAAAAAATATTGAGTACTTGTGTGTGTTGGTACAACAAACTTGCCCCATATATCTAAATGAAGTAATTCAAAAGGTTAAGATATACTGATACAACTAGAAGGAAAAGATAATTTGGTTGTTTAGACATAGGACAAACATGACAATTTTCACTAAATGAATAATTAATATTAGTGACATGACTAGAAATAATATTGAGTTTGTTGGTGGACAAATGTCCTTTTCGACCATGCCACAAGTTACTAAGCACAACTAAATTTATTCTTGGACTTTTGACTGGATCATGACCATGATTCTAAATGTCGATTTCGTATCGGACTTCTATAAGTTGAAAAACAGACATGTGTCGGAAAAATATTGGTATGTCGGAATTGTGTCGGTGGAAACACGGTAAAAAAAAATTATATTTGTTCAGAAAACTTCCATTTCGACATCGTGTTGGAATCGTATCGGTAAATTGAAAATAAGACACGTGTCGGTGAAATTTCGGTGACACGCGTAGACATTTGGTACCATGATCATGACTAAGTGTGAAGAGATTAGTTCATATAGAGCTTCATCTTGATCAATCATTCTCTTCGAAATGAGGTCTTAATCATACAATCTTTGGAGTAAAAGGGGCTGAACAGTTCATCTTTTGTGTAAGTTTCTTAATTGATTAGAGATTAACATGAAAACTACGTACATAAAGAACATTTTGTAGATTTAGAAATGAGATTAGTCTAACTGAACCTACAGCCTTAACTAAAGAACTATGACCATTAGGCAATTTAATGGGAATTTCAAAAGTAATATATTGAGGTGAGATCAACAAATTTGTATTGTAACAAATTTGTTTAGTAGTGCCACTATCTATTATCCAAATATCATTCTTAAGTAATGAAAAAGAATAGGCAGGATATACCTAAAATGGAAGTGTCACTTGAAGTCTTTTCAATTAAACTCAGTACTTTCTTATACTATTCTGCTATAAGATTATAAGTAACTGACATTTCTAAACTCTCTTCTACTACTACATTAGAAATTGATGCTTCTTTGCAATGAGTAACTTGTTGTTTAGTAGATGAAGATGCTTTGGAAGGTCTAGGGTGAACTTTGTGTAGCTTGTGACCAAGTGAAAATCCTTTTAACTAGTAACACTTGTCAACAGTATGACTTATTGAAAATCCTTTGGAAAATCCTGTGCCATCACAATGTGTACAAATATACTTTTCTCTATGGTTGTTGATAAACTTCTTGTTTCCTGACTTATTGCTTAGATTCAATCGTTTTCCAACATTTACAACTAAAGTTGAAGATTCTGTAATCTTGAACCTACTTACATCCATTTGCTTTTATTCTTGTAATACCAGAGAATAAACCTAATTCAGAATAGGCAATGGTTGCATAAGAAGTATTTACCTCTCATGGTTGAATGAGATACATATAACCCAAGAAAAAATTGTATAACATGATCCTCTTACTTTTCTTCTGCTATGTTCTTTATTCCATCACAAGTACAGATTGGTCAAGGTGAATATGATGCCAAGTCATCCTATAAAGCTTTAAACTTAGTAAAATAAGTTGCAATAGAATTCTTATCTTATACAAGTGATGAGATCATGTATAATCATGAAAAATTTTCGGTACATTACCATGTGCAAACCTATCATCATGATATTTCCAAACTTCAAATGTATAACCCATGTACAAGACATTACTTGCAATTTCAGAATCAAGAGAATTAATAATCTAAGAGAGAATCATATCATTATTTGAATTACTAATTGCAGAAAGCTGCTTTATTGAATCATCAACGAAACCAAGCTTATTCTTGACACTCAAAGCTATGACCATCAGTTGTCTCCAAAAATTGTAATTGTGACCTATCAATACCTTGGGCATTAGAACCATACTCAGATCATCTAACGGGTGAAGCAAAAATGGATTCGACGTTGCATTTTTCATTGGTTTCATTCTGAACTGTTCAAGCTTTGATTGAAGTAAAGCTGCTTCTTCTTTAAGTGGAATTGCCATTTTTA
>JAMKQA010016161.1:0-13015 GCA_024699735.1 Posidonia australis
ATGCACCTATTAGCATAAGGCACCAAAACATGGCATGGCATATCGCCCTCGGGCGTATAGCAAGAGGCTGATAAGCCAACATTTCATTGGAGAAATCATAGAAGACCGATTTTATCGGGCGTGCGAGGGTGCCTAACACCTTCCTCGTACGTAACAGGGATCCTTACCCACCTCTTTTAGTTTTCGCAGACCTGTCCTTATTGTTTCGCATGATTTTTTTTCATGTATATGGTTTTCCTTGTCTTCCATAATAGACTAGGTGGCGACGCCTGCATTTTGCATTTTTGTTTTGTTTTTCGACGTGATTTTGCCGACCGTTTCGCATTTTTTTGCGATCCTCCTCGCCAGCATAGTTACATATCCCCAACTACTCGGTTGACAACCGTCACGCTGTTTGGCGACCGAGTTGACAAGACTTGGTTGACTTGTCGTATCCCGCCTCCTCTGGTTGATAACCTCAATAATCCGGCTGATGAGTCTGACAACTTATCATTTTCTTGCCAGTGGTTCCATCTATGCATGGGATTCTTTTGCGTTTTGCAATATTACTTCAGTGTTAGTATCAGTATTGCATCCCATTACAAGCAGCCATTCTCGTGTTTTCAATATTAGCTTCAGCTTTGCATTTTATTTTCCAACATCAGCTCTTGCATTTGTATTTTGGATTGGCATCACATTTTCAACATTTAGCTCAACAGTCACACGCATTTTACATTTGCATATTTGCATTTGGCAGCAGGTCATGACTTTTGGTGCATCCACCGGATAAGTGACCTAGTGCCCATAGCAAACATCACTCCTCCGCAGTCTCAAAATGGGGGTATCTTGTCAACCCTGAGCATCAGTCTCGGTTTCCTCCGTCCCTCGACCTCGCTTAGGGAGGGGCATCTATAGACACTCCAATTTTGAGGCGGCTCGTAGGTGGATCCTCCTGAAGATGTTGCTTTGGATGCGGCAAGCTTAACCACTTTTGAACCCTATTTGACATTAGCCAGAGATCCTCGCACAAACCAACCCCAAGCCTATGGTCCAGCAGCTAGGTGGGCGCACCAAGTTGGCGCACCACGCCGGCGCACTGACGTGGCACACCAAGCTGGCACACCATGCTAGCGCACAACCACTTCTCAGGTTGCTGGCTGTTGGCTTTCCATATTCTGTGCTTGTAACCCTCACTTGCGAATATTCTTCACTAATGTACGCAAGGCTGTTGGGTTTCGAGGCCTTTTGCATCCCAGGAGTTACCTTGTTCCTTTCTCTTTAAAAGGTCCCTTTGACAGAATTTTCTGTTCTCTTAGAAAACTCTTAGCAAAGTCTTGGAAAATTCTTAGCAAACTCTTGGCAAATTCTTAGCAAGCCACCCACTCCTAGCAACCTACATCCCAACTTCCAGAGCACAATCTCGCGTTTCTGAGCAACCTCAACTGAGTCCAAACCACCAAGGAGGAAATACCTTGAGCCATTCAAGGAGGAGACACCCAAGGAGGTAAGGTCCTTTACCCATTTCTCCACTTAGATTTTACTTAACATTCTGAATACAGCATGCAACTAAACTGATATATTGTATACATAGATGTTCTCTCGTGCCTTCCTGTGATTTTTGGATATTCGTGATGCTCCCTTATATGTCCATTGATTTTCTGTCATGATAAATTTTACACGGTGTGTTAACAATGAATCATAGTCCTATGTAATCGCATGCTATGGAACATGAACCGTAATTCATCCTTTTTACATGTTTTATCTTTTCCGCATGATCCCTGAGTCAATTAAATCACTGTATGAATCAGAGAACCCATCAACAATAACTGTAGTCTTTGTGATCTATGAATATGCATGGCTTGAGGAGAGAGTGATAATAGGGTTTTTATGCTGATTTGTTTAACATGATTAAGTTCTTTGGCATCTATCTTAATGATTTGGGTAATCAGTAACCTAGTTGGTTGCATACATCTGGTCTAGGCTCTGAAGTTAGACCATAGCCTGAAACAGAGTATCTCGGGCACACCAAGCTGGCGCACCATCCAGGTACACCAGGCTGGTCGTAGGGTGCAGGCAGCCAACTTTGCATCATAATCTGCATGCTATTCTGATTGTCTTGGACATTGATTTTCATGATGTTTTATCCCTGATATGTCATGTTCTTGTGTGCACGATTTCAGCATGTGATAGTATTGTTTGTTTTTGTTTTGCATCTAGCATAGTCAGTCTGCCATTGGGGTCTGGTGAACTGGTTGCCCCATCGACTCCTATTTGAGGAGCTTTTATGCAACAGTCTATGATCCAGGACCAAGTAGCGTGACTAAGACCCATTAACTTTATTCAGAGTAGGGTTGTGTGGTCTTGTGTGAGGTATATAGCCTTTGAGCACAAGACTCATATCGTACTTTCTTGGGTTTCCTCTTTCCTTTATGACCTTGTGGAAGAGGGGGAAACTCACTCATATGTGATTGGGAGTTTCAGATATTCATGATACGTTTTCAGATGGTTTTATGCATATTTACAAGACTTTATATCACTTCACTAGCACACATTTCTACAGATTAGTAGAGCACATAGGTGGCGCACCAGTCTGGTGCACCACACAGGCGCACCAGCCTGTTTTTCACTGCACATAGTGCTTTTGGGCATGGTATTTAACATGATTTTTGATTTGCTTTGTCTTTAGTTTTGTTTGAGTGTTCTCCTGGATATATCAGGATGACTCCAATCTGTTTTCATCCACATTTGTGCATGATAGCATAGGTTTTGCATATAGCAAAGTGAGGACGTTAACCACCCAATATTGTTGGATACGTGGTTATATCTGTGCAATATCTTTGCACCGGTGTTTGATCCATTACTCAGGTGACCTTTCTGAGCATTAGAACACACCCTACAGTCCCTCTACCCACGTTTAGCATAAAGCACCACTTCCATGTAGCATTGTATGGCATATCGCCCTTGGGCGTACAGAAACAGGCTGAAAAGCCAACATTTCATACAAGTAAACGAAAAACCCATGAAAGACTGATTTTTCGGGTGCACGAGGGTGCCTAATACTTTCCCCGTGCATAACAGGGATCCTTGCCCATTTTTTGGTTCATGATTGACCTTTTCCATTGGTTTTATTGCATGGTTTTAATATTTTAAAACGATTTTCCTCGTCTCCTGTTTTTAAGTAGACTAGGTGGCGACTCCTGCATTTTTATCATTTGCTTTTATTGTTTTGTCGTGACTTTGCCGACCCTCATGCATTTGGCCTTCCTCGCCAAGCACGAGGCTGTCACCAATATGGTTACAGTCGGGGCGCTATGGCGATTCAGATGGCGAGATGGAGGCCCTCCGGGGTTTGTGGCCATGCAACGGGTCTTCCAGGGTGGTGGCACAGATTGTGGATGTCCAAAGCTCCGTGGTTGACTCTGCGGCGAAAGGTCGACGGTAGGCGATGGCAAGATCGATGACGACATTGGTCGTGAACTCCGGGAGGCTCCTCTGGAGCGAAGGGAGTCCAGGGAGGAGGAGGAAAGAAGAGGAGGAGGGAGGGGAGGCCCACGGGGGCCTCACCTGAGGTCAAGAGGCCTGAGGCCTCATCAGTGACAGGGAACCCATCGCCAAAGGGAGGGGCTGACGGTGCGCAGGAGGACCTCACCGTCGAAGCCTAACCAGGGATGCTCGCTAGACCTATGGGGCATGCTAAGAATTGAAAAAAAGATGGGAGAGGAGGTTACCTGACCAGTGGGGTTGTTTCTCTCTAGCATCGCTCGACGACAAAGCTCCTCTGGTGGGGCTCTAATTGCGGAAAGGGGCTCGCAAAGGAGGTCTTTTGATGTGGGGATCACTGGGGATTCTTTGGTTGTTTTAGGACTAGGGCTCTTTGGGGCTGAGGCACGTTGGGAGTAGATGGTGCTTGGGGAGGCTCGACGTTGCTCCATTCGGAGGCTATCGGCGGCGAGGTTTTAAACCCTAGTGAAGCCCTTCCTTGTCGTCGATCCCCTCCCGCAAGTGTTGAGTGTCGTAGGATTGAGCGTGTGGCCAATGTGGAAGGTCCGGAGATCGTAGGGCTCAAGGATGCGCTCAGGTGCTCTCGGGATTGACCGTCAGAATGGTCGCCGGAGATGTCGGGGGTTGTCGGCGATGAAAACTCATCGGAATTATTTTTTTGATTTATAAGGTTTTTGGTTTAAGCATTAGTTGAGCTTATGGGCCTGCGATGGGCTTAGGGTTTGGTTTTTTTGGTTTATTTTGTTTTTGGGTTTTGTTTTTAAGGTTTTTAAATGGGTTTTGGGTTTTAAGTTTAGGCTATTATTTATGTTTTATGATTTTAATTAAATTTATGATTAAGGTTTAATTAATTGGTTTTAAATTAGGATTTTAATTATTTTAGGCTTTTATTTTATTTTTGTTTTGGAATTTTCATGGATTTTAGGGTTTTGATTTTAGGTTTTTTTTAAATTGGGTTTTGTAATTTAAATTTGATTTTTAATTTTGGGATTTAGGGTTTAATTAATTGGTTTAGAATTTAATTAATTATGGTTTTTAGTTTAATTAGGATTTTTGTGTTTCAATTAGGGTTTTGGATTTAATTAATTATGGTTTTGAGTTTAATTAGGGTCTTTGTGTTTTAATTAGGGTTTATGATTTAATTAGGGTTTTGAATTTTAACTTAGGGTTTTTGGATTTAATTTAGGTTTTTTGTGTGTTTTAATTAGGGTTTTGGATTTAATTAATTATAATTTTGAGTTTAATTAGGGTTTTTGGTTTAATTAGGGTTTTGAATTTTAATTTAGGGTTTTTGGATTTCAATTAGGGTTTTTGGTTCAATTAATTAGGATTTTAAATGATTTAAATGGATTTTGACTTTAATTAGAGTTTTCACTTAATTAATTGGGTTTTTAGTGGATTTAAGTGGAATTTACTTAATTTTGATTTGAATTAGGGTTTTTGTTTGATTAATTGGATTTTAAGTGGATTTTATTTAGTTTGGACTTGAATTAGGGTTTTTGTTTTATTAATTGAAATTTAAATATTTTAAATACATTTTGTTTGATTTTAATTAGGTCAAAGTAGACTAGTGTGAGCCTCAATAGGCTTGTGTGGGCTTAAGTGGACTAAGATTTTGGTAATTGCAAGCAGAACATCATCCAAAGGAATCTACTACCAAGTGACTTCAAAATCGAAACGTACAATTTGAAATAGTGATTTTTATTTTGATTTAATTATTTCAAAATAACTATTTTACGAGAAGGTGGAATAAAGTTGTTCGTTAAGTTATTTTGATATATGTATGTATATGACATGTTTATTTTTTATTTAAAAATTAATACATATATAATATGATGTATATATACTTTAAATTAGATATATATATTGACAGTCAAATTTATTATTATTAATTTACATATTTTTTTACTTATTCTACTTTTCACCCAAACTAGAATATTTTCCTATATACACTTATTCATCATTATAAAAAAAAAAAAACTTTCAAACACTATCAGAATACTAATAACATTTTTTACTTATTCTATATTCAAAGAGAGGCTATATAAATTACATGACTTGAATCCATTGTTTATTATATTAATATAGAACAACTCAATTATATCACTGGCATAATTCAATGGACCTCTTATGCAGCATAGCTTCACAAATTATATCAAGGGTCTCTTTATGTTTCAGAATCTTCTTAGGATTATTTGAGCTCCATATTGCGGTTGAAGAGTAATGATTCGGTATGGAGCATGAGCATAAGAAGGTGACAACTCAAAAGAGAAGTGTTGGAGTATAATGGAAAGAGCCATCTTAGCTTCTATGGATGCAAAGCTCTGTCCAAGGCAAATTCTTGGGCCCCCTCCAAAAGGTAAGAACACATTCTGATCTTTTGATGCATTTGCAACTCCCTGTGAAAACCTCTCTGGGTTGAACTCATCAGCATCTTCACCCCAGTGTTCTAATTCATGATGAATGAGGATTATAGGTAGCAGGAGTTCAATATCAGCAGGGAAGACAATGTCTCCAAACTTCATTCCCTTGCGAACCCACCTAAGTAAAAAGGTAACAGGTGGATATAACCTCAAAACTTCATTCAAGATCATTGTGACCTGCACGTGTAATTTTCCATGTGAAAAAAATGAAATAGGAGGCAGTACTGATGTGCTAGAAATTTATTATGAACAAGGTTTAAAGTTTTCGATCTCACTATTTTAAGGTGGTTTATAGCATCCATATCAGGTTTTTGCTTGCCACAGATCTGCAGGACCTCTTCCCTCGCCTTTTCTTGCCAATTTGGATGCATGGCTAAGACGATCATCGTCCATGTCAGCCAGACCGACGTCGTCTCCTGCCCAGCAAAGTAAAATAACTTGCACTCTTCTATGATATCTTCATTCGTGATTCTGTATTTCTTCACTTTAGTTTCTTCATTCTTGTTGCCAATGTTGTCAGCTGATTGAAGTAGCAACCCAAGCAAATCATCACTACATGATTCTCCCATTCTTATTGATTGTTCCTTCTTGTGAATCAGATTTCTCAACACTGATTTAATTTCTCTATCAAGATACATTCTCCTCTTGTTCTTTTTAGTAGGTAAGAATCTGCACAAAACCATTGATGTTTATTTATCTCTTTTCTCATTTCCAGCAAAAACAATCATAAAAAAAAAATTGTGTGCGTTGGAGTAGTCCCCCACCTTAGAAAAAGTGGGGACAGAACTTGTAGTTATCTAGATGGATTGTTCTATTCATTATCAATTATTTTTGAGTCTATGTTTATACTTCAACATGGCAAAGCAATAGATTTTGTATCCTAGAATACCTTATTTGCAGCCTCCACAACTGCTACTTACCACCGTCGCTCGTCAGAGAAGTCGTTGGACAACTTCCTAACAACAACAGACACTGGAGTTCGTTATACTCACTAATTTTTGCTTATCTTGGTCTTCCTCTTTCGCTATTTTTGCATTGAACCTGCTCCTCATCATCGCTCTGTCTATTGGCTAGGAGTTTATAGACACCCTAGTGTTATGTTGATTTTTGGTCGCATGTAGTAGGCATTTATTGGATTTGTTAATCATTTGTTGGGATTGTGATCATATACAGGATCTATTCGTTGTTTGTTGGGTTTGATGGCGTTGACTTCATCACTCCTAATCTCTGTTTATTTGTCAGGACCACCATCCAATTGAATGGTTTGAATTGTCGTTTATGATCACAAACCTTTAATATATGTGGTGGCTTCAATGGACATGGAAGACAATTTACCTGTATGTCTTGTTGTTGTGTCAGTCACATTGTTGATCATTGTTGGGACCAACATGGTAAACCAACCAATGTTGCAAATAATGCCACATTAGAATCTCCAAAAGACCTTATAGATGTGCTTACTATGGCAATTATTGTATAGATTTCCAATACTACTACCAACATTACCTCCAATTCATCTTGGTTAATAGATTTAAATGTGTCTTTCCCAAATGATAGGTAATTAGTCTTTACTTTACTTGTTTGAAACTTCTTCTGTTCATCTACTCGTCATTATTGCAAATAGTTCTAGTTTTCCTATGTCTCTGATACAGAGACAGTTCACTCTTTCAGCCTTTCTTTTGAATCTTTGTCTTTTTGTCATTAACTTTCTAGTTAATTTATTATTTGGCAGTAAAATTACCAAAGATCTTAATTATTGTGTAACCTTTTTTTTTCTCTACTCATTGTGTGTTTCAAGATCTCCAGATGACAAAAAGAATTGGAAGGGGGTATGAGGTTGGTGGTATATACTACTTAGATGTCCTGTATTCTAATATTCATGTCTTGTCATCACAGGTGTCTCCTCTTTAGTGGCACCTTCGTTTAAGTCATCCGTTTGGTAAAAAGCTTAAGAAGACTATATCAATTAGCTTGTAGGTGTCACTATTTTAGTGTGAAACTTGTCATTTAAGCAAATATCATAGGTCGTCTTTCTTATTTAAAGTGAAGAATAATGTTCTTCACCGTTTGAGTTAGCCCACTATGATGTGGGCCTTATTGATTTTAGTTTGTATTTGATTTTCCGTATTTTATTATATTTATGAATGATTATCCTAGAGCAACTTAGATCTATCTTCTTCAAGGTAGGTCTCAAGTTCCGTCCTTAGCTCAAAAAATTTATAATTAAATAAAATGTCAATTTTCTTCCTCTATTCGCTGTTTTCATATTGATAATGTTTTAGAATTTATGTCTAAAGAATTTACAAATATTTGTTCTTCTAATTGCATTATACATCAAACATCGTGTTGTCATACCTCTCAATAAAGTGGTGTTAGTTGAGAGAAAATTATGTTATGTTTTGTATGTTGCTTGTATTTTGATGTCTCATGCACATATTCCTAAATTTTGTTGGAATGATGTTGTTCTTATTATATGTTATCTTATTAATAGTGTCATACACTTGCTAAAAAAAAAAAGAGATGAAAGAATGATAGGGAGTTTTCCACAATGAACTTTATGAGGGCCAAGAAAAATGCCAATTTAACCTTCTTCCCCGCTTAACCAGCACAAGCTACTCATTTTCCTTTCCTTTTTCCTCTTCTTCTTCTTCTTCTTCTTTTTCCTCCCAAAGCCCTAACTCTCTCTCCCTTCTCCTTTCACCACTATTGGAGGTCGTCGGAGCTACCGAGCATCGCCGAACATTCTCCTCCTACCAATGCGTACTAGGAGAGCATGGGGATAGCACCCATTTGAGGAGAATTAGGGTGAATACATACACACAAATCTTGGATTTTTGGTGAAGACTTAGGACTATAGTTGAAGAACTTAAAAAGGAAGTTATTTCTTAAAAGTGAGTGATTCTTCCTCTTCCTCAAAATCATGGTATTTCCTTTAATCTATCCTATGGGTCACTTATATAATAAAAACTTACAATTTGTACAAAATTTTAGTTAATTTATGGTTAGGATCAAATATATGGTATTTTGAACTATACTTGTTGAGTAGAACCTACATCTTCATGGACAAAGTGAAATAACGTTATTATAATGATGCTATGAGGTCTAAAATTTAGCTTTAAGATGCCAAAATTGTGTTTAAGGAGTTCTCATAGGCTTATATATATATATATATATATATATATGCACATTCATATGTATTGTTGTGTGGATTAAATTGCATATACCATTGAATTGAAATGATTATTTTCTCCTAGATATTTTTTATAACAATATCGTTTAAAAATACCTTAGAATGTGATCATTATACCATGCCTTATGATTACATTTTCATTTCCCTTTTCCTCTTCTTCTTCTTCTTCTTCTTTTTCCTCCCAAAGCCCTAACTCTCTCTCCCTTCTCCTCTCACCACCATTGGAGGTCGTCGGAGCTACCGAGCATCGCCAAACATTCTCCTCCTACCAATGCGTACTAGGAGAGCTTGGGGATAGCACCCATTTGAGGAGAATTAGGGTGAATACATACACACAAATCTTAGATTTTTGGTGAAGACTTAGGACTATAGTTGAAGAACTTAAAAAGGAAGTTATTTCTTAAAAGTGAGTGATTCTTCCTTTTCCTCAAAATCATGGTATTTCCTTTAATCTATCCTATGGGTCACTTATATAATGAAAACTTACAATTTGTACAGAATTTTAGTTAATTTATGGTTAGGATCAAATATATGGTATTTTGAACTATACTTGTTGAGTATAACCTACGTCTTCCTGGACAAAGTGAAATAATGTTATTATAATGATGCTATGAGGTCTAAACTTTAGCTTTAAGATGCCAAAATTGTGTTTAAGGAGTTCTCATAGGCTTATATATATATATGTGTGTGTGTGTGTGTGTGTGTGTGTATGTATATATATATATGTGTGTGTGTATATATATGTGTGTGTATATATATATATGTGTGTATATATATATATATGTGTATATATGTATGTATGTATTGTTGTGTGGATTAAATTGCATGTACCATTGAATTGAAATGATTATTTTCTCCTAGATATTTTTTATAACAATATCGTTTAAAAATAACTTAGAATGTGATCATTATACCATGCCTTATGATTACATGTTGATTACACAAACTTGGAAGAGCATATTTGTGAGCATAGATATTATGTATGCAATGATGATTATAAGTGGGATGCAAGAGCCTTGGAAATAGGCAATTAAACCTTAACTTTCTTTCTAATGCTAAGTTGGGCATGGAAAAATTTACTTGATGCAAGGTACAAAAGAAAAGAGGAGAAGAAGTCTTGGGAAAAAAATTCTTGAATCTTTATGCATGTACTTTCGATGCATGTTTGTTTATAATAATGCAAATAGCTTCTTGTCTTTTCTCCTTATTATTTATGATCATTATTTGCTATCATAAATAAACTACATAGAAGTGATTTGAAGGAAACTATTTATTTTAAAGTGCTTAATGAATTAATTCTCAATCAGGGAAAAACTTTTACTAATGGGTGTATGGATAATATGCTCTGCCTATCTCTATAGGCTTGTGTGTTAAGCTTAATAGCCTTGTGTGCTAAGATAGAGGGCCTTGTATATCAAGGTATATGTGTAGTAAATAACCTTGTGTGTCAAATCTACACTTAGCAAAAGAGATGGTAAACATTTTGTTTTCCTTAGGCTACGGATTTCTGACTTTGGACATGATCCATTCAGTTGGAGTTCTTTTCCTTAATATATTAAATAGATGTGTTTATATATTTATTTATAAAAAGTGCTAGATCTTATTTGACTTAATATGGATGGATATGTTGTCTTTACCTTGGTGATTATTTATAATTTCCTAGTATAGCTCTTACTTCAGAGATGTTTAGACACTTTCAGACAAAACTCAAGGAAAAAACTGTATGAAACATGATAAAAGATGAAACTTTAGTATCATCAAATTTCTAGAAGTAATATTCTGATTGTTTGAGTGGAGGAGTTTTTAACCCCTTGTTGGTTGTTTCACTTACTGAGTCCTTATTGTTAGACTCATGGTTCTTTGTTGTTGTTTTTTTTTAACTCCAAGGCAAGAGTAGCGACAACATTGACCATCTACCTTTCCAAGTATTCTTTTAAAAGTAAACCTATTTTGTGCAAAAGCATTTTACATCTAGTTTGGATAAGGTTGTATTTGCTTATAAGGTATTTGAAATGTAACAAGTCTAATGTTAATGTATAGAAAAAATGTAATGAATAGTAAATGTTTCTATTTTGACTTGTAAGAGATGGTAAAATTCCTTATGACTTATGACATAGATAATGAAATCAGTTTGGATGATAAATGTTATTTGTATTTAAATGTTATTAAGTTGTATGTGATCTTTTTTTGTACATATTTGAAGGACGAGTTTGGATAAATTGTCTTCTCATGCAAGAAAGTGCATATTTTAAAGGTATTCTTGCACCTAAAAATGTTATTGTTGTATGTAAGTGCTGATGTTACCATTTTTTAGGATTCGCCTTATTTCTCTCCTAAGGGTAGTAATTTTACTTCAGATTTTGCTATTTCTCTCCCAATACTATTGCTCCTAATGCACTAGTTATTCTAAGTGCACCCATTGCTTCCAGTGTACTAGTCATTCCTTGTATTCCTTTACAAGTTTACTCTAGACGTAGTCGTCAACCACCAATCTTGTGTGCTCCACCACCTTGGACATTTAATGGAGGTTTTGAAGATTTTTCTGTTGCTATCCAAAAATGTATCAATTCTCGTACACAACATCCTATTTTCAACAATGTTTCTTTTGATAATGTTTCCTCTTCCATTCTCCAGTTCACCCTTTCTCAGTCTTCTTTGTCTACTCCTAGGGCGTACAAAAAGACCAGTACAAATCCTACTTGGTGTCATGTAATGGATGAAGACATATCCGCTCTTACTTTTAGAGGGACATGTGAGTTAATAGATCCTCTCATGGGTGTAGAAGTTGTTGCTTGTAGATGGGTGTTTACAGTAAAATACCAACTAGGTAGGATAATTGACAAGTTCAAAGCTCGTCTTGTTGCCAAAGGATTTACACAAACATATGGTTTAGACTTCTTCAAGATTTTTCCTCCTAGTACCTGCATCAATTCTATTTGAGTTCTTGTTTCAATTATAGTTGCAAAATCTTGGCCAAATTTTCAACTAGATGTCAAGAATACTTTTTTGTATGGAGATTTACATGAGATTGTATTTTTAAAGTAACCTCTAGGGTATATTACTTAGGAGAAGACTCGAAAATTATGTAAACTAAAGAAAGCTATTTATGAGTTTAAGAAAAGTCCCCATGCGTGATTTGAAAAATTCAGTTAATCAATGACATCAATTGGCTTTACCAAGAATCATGCAGATCATTTTGTATTTACTAAACAACGAGATTCAGGTAGTGTGATTCTGATGGTGTATGCAGTGATATTCTTGTAACTGATAATGATTTTGTGGGTGTAGAAGAGACAACGCAACATCTAAAGAAGTGTTTTGTAGTAAAGGATCTTGGTCAATTACGATATTTTCTTGGTATTGAGTTAACTTGTTGAAAATAAGAATTGATTCTATCACAAAGAAAGTATGCGATAGATTTGCTACAAGAAACAGGAATGTTAGGTGCCAGACCTGCTACTACTCCTATTAATCTAGATCCTAAATCCTTGTTATAGTCAGATGATGTAAAAGATTTTGCTGGTAAAAAGAGATTTATCTCACAATCACTAGGCCAAATATGACCTTTGCTGTTAATTAGGAGCGAATAGGAAGGGGGGAGGGCGGTTAAGGGGTTCAACTACTCCCCTTATTTCAAAGAAATCTTATTATATGTGTTTATTGATAAAGTGTAAAAGTTGAGGGACAATGTAAATTACCTACTCTTGAGAATTTTTTTAGAAATTTAAGACTATTATGAATGTCTTATTTGATATATTTTTGGGTACTTTATAGAAAAAGATAAAGAATGACACATGTTATTTCTAAAAAACATTCTTATTTTTTAAATAATTTTGTATTATATTCAATAAATATATATAATGCAAAGTACCGGGGGGGGGGGGGGGGGGGGGGGGGGGGGGGGGGGGGGGGGGGGGGGGGGGGG
>JAMKQA010016162.1:0-14051 GCA_024699735.1 Posidonia australis
CATAGAGAGTAGGAAGCCTAGAAAGACCGAGTTTTCTCGGGCGCATGGGGGTGTCTAACCCCTTCCCCATGCGTAACCAGAATCCTTACCCTTTCTCTAGTCCGCATTCATTCTTGCATTATCCATTAGGCACGGATCACACATGCATCATTGCATCTTGTTTGCTTTCTGCCTTTTTTGGTGTTTTCCTTGGTTTTCGTCGTCTTTCTATTAAAAGACTAGGTGGTGACTCCTTTCCTTATCCTTTTGTTTTCCCTTTGGTGTTTCCGAGTCTTGTCTCTTCCTCTGGATTCACCATTTTCGTCGTGACTGTATCGGACCTCCTAGTGTTTTTCCGCACACCGGAGTAAGGTTTTGGTGAATCGCGCCCAGGGGTTCCACCAGCATGGTCACACTTACTATTAGGTCCTTGCACATTTTTTTAAAAATCATTTGACTAAAGTTTGAATTGAAAATATTGCAATGTGCTCCCTGAGCTTTCTTAATAATGTTTTCTAGGCTTAAAAATTAGATAAAAACCCTAAGTTTCATGAAAATAATTCTGAGTGCATATTTCTCTGGTTAAATTGCATTTAAACCCATGAGCTTCATTAAAATTCTTCTGAATGCATATTCTCTGTCAAAATTGCAAGCTAAACCATGGAAATTTAAATATTTGTTCAAATGAGCTTAAATTGCATTTTAACCCCTAAATTTTACTGATTTCACACTGAATGCATGTTTTCTAGGATAAATTTACATGTCAGCCCTTGAAACATTCTATTTTCAAATATGGACTCTTTTTCTTGCATATTTTACCCTGAATTTCAACATATAAATTGCCTTAAGTACATGTTTTGATGGTAAAATTGCACTATGAACCCTAGGAATCATTAATTTGACCAAAATGCACAGTTTTGCATGAAATGTGTCTTTCTATGTATTTTTGATGATTTAGCTTCAAAATTTCAGTTTTATTCCCGAATTTGGGTTTTTTACACAAAGGCCCGTGGAATTCACTTTTTTACACTCTTGCATGCAATTTGCATATTTTGTTGTACTTTTTCATGCATATTTTCTCGTATTTTCTTCCTTGCATCGTGCATGCTTTTCTAACTCATTTTAAGCTTGATTTTCCCATCGTTTCTTGGATTTCTTACCACTTTTACGATTCTGATTTGATTTGGCTTTCCATCCCTCGAGGGCGTACATTAACTGGCTTAACAATGCCGACATTGTATCAAATGAGGATTATTTTCCCTAATTTGATTTTCTCATATTTCTTTGAGTTTCCGTTGATTTGTGTGATGCTTCTCAAGAGTTTCCTTATTTTCATGATTTTCCTCATCGCCCACGGGTGTACAGTAAAGCGACATTCTCAATGCCTACATTTGTCCCTCAGATTAACTTTTTCCCTTTTATTCATTTCTTCACTTTGATTTGGCATGTTTTTCAGTTATTTTTAGCATATGCATTCAGAGTAGGCAAGCACACACCCAATAGACCTTTTAGTAAGTAGGAAACCTAGAAAGACTGAGTTCCTCAGGCACATGGGGGTGTCTAACCCCTTCCCCATGCGTAACAAGAATCCTTACCCTTTCTCTGGCCTGCATTTATTTGTGCACTACATCCATTAGGCACAGAGTATACATGTTTTCTTCATCTTGTTTTCATCTTGGTTTTCTTTTGTATTTGGTTTTCCTTGTCTTTCCAATAAAAGACTAGGTGGTGACTCCTTTTCTTATCCTTTCCTATCCTTCCTTTGTGTTTCTGAGCCTAGTCTTCTTCTTCGGATTCACCATCTTCGCTGTGACCATATCGGGACTCCTCGTGTGCTTCAACGCACCGGTAAGGAGAGCCGTGTAGGGTTCCACTGGCATGGTCACATATGGGCGGCATGAAAAACCCGAAGGAAGGCCTCTCGATGCTCAGCCAAAGTGTGGATCAACTCCTGGATGGAAATATTGACCTTGACCTTCTTAAGCTAAGTAGTGATGTCAGCCATGGGCTTGGTTGTGTTGGAGAAGGGCTTGGCCAAGGTTTCTTCAGTGGTAGGCTTCACTGGCTAGCTTTTTGCCTATGGTGGAGATACAGTAGGTCGGGTTGGCTTAGGCACAGAAGCTGGGGCCTTATACACCTGCCCCGAACGCGTGACCTCCGCGCACATCTCTGCGGCATAGTCATAGGGCACACGATGAGTGTCTTGGGTCAAATTTACGACCAAAGGTATCTTAACGGCCGACTCTAGGTCGGCAAGGGGTAGGTTTGTTGCTGTTATAACTGGTAGGGATAAAGACTGGGGAGACTACATGGTGGGATGGACTAGCAGGGTGACTGGTGGCGTAGATGGAAGGGGTTGTGCTAGTAGGGTCATCAGTGTGGTTGGTG
Source organism: Posidonia australis (assembly GCA_024699735.1). Taxonomy (NCBI): domain Eukaryota; kingdom Viridiplantae; phylum Streptophyta; class Magnoliopsida; order Alismatales; family Posidoniaceae; genus Posidonia; species Posidonia australis. Next base: position 2,368 of record JAMKQA010016162.1, read on the forward strand.
AGGATGATTGTGCTAGTAGGATTACTGGTATAGCAAGTGACGGTGGTTGTGCTGACAAGGTTGCTGGATACTTCAGCTTGGTGGTGGGTTGGATCATGTTCACTGTGGAGCTTAAACCCTCGAGAAAGGAGTGATACAAGGACAGTGGGAATGGAGTAGAAGAATCATGGATCAAATCTGAGGAGTCTAGCATGGTAATGTTGGACCGGGCAAGAAAGAGGGCGTGGATACCAAATGTCTCTGGCACACCTGGACGGTTGTGCTCAGGGAGAGGCTGGCTAACAATGCTAGGGGAAACAGGGACTGATGTAGATGCTTGTGTTGGTGTGGGTGCGGACTCTACCTGCTAGGTGTGGATGATAATGACCTTGCGGTCAATCAAGTCTTCAATGGCATTTTAGAGCGAGAAACAATTATCTGTCGCATGCCCCGTGGTGCGATTGAAGTTGCAGAATAGGTTTGCTTTGTACTGCCTCAGCAGCGGATGCAGCGATGGGCGAACCTCCGAAAACTTTAAGAGTGACTGTACCTTCGGGAGGATGACACTCAGGGGCTCAACCAAAGGCTTGAAGTGGCACCCTGGGCGGAGTGGTCGTGCCTACCCTGGTACGGTCCTTGCCTTATCGGTACGACAGGATATACTGGCTCGATGGTGGTGGTGATGTGGGAGGTGCGTGGTGCTCTGTGTGTGAGTGCATAGACTAATTGCTACTGAGTTGGGCGTCTTGTGTCATTGGAGTTATTGTTCGCGTCATTGTTGACGCTGCTACCACTTGCACCTGAGATAGAAATAGGGGTCACGGCCTATTTGGCGAACGCTGTGAGTGCAGGGAAGTTGCCACTACGTAGCGAGCTTTCCTCGTGAGGGTCATCTTGGATCAACGATGCAAATGTGGTGATAGGTTGCATGCTAAGTAGGGCCCTGGTAGCTGGTTGTGCTCCACAGATAACCATCTCGATAGATTCCTCGTCAGAGGGTCTATATCAGACTTGTGAAGTAAAAGCGCATCAGTGCCCGACATACTTCCCAAATGGCTCGTGGGACTTCTGCTTGATGGCAGCAAGGTCCTTGTGCTTAGGGACCAAATTGAGATTGAAGAAGTATAGTTCCAGGTGTAGACACCCCGATTTTGAAGTCACTTGACAGTAGACTCCTTTAGAAAGATGCTCTAGTTGCGACACCTAAACCCTAACTAAATCCTAAACACTCAAGCCCACTCAAGCCAACATAAACCCACTACGACCTAATCAAAGCAAAACCAATAATTAAGAATCAAAACCAAACAAAATTAATTTAAAACACTTAAATTCCAAATTAGTCAAATAAAAACCTAATTAAAGTCAAAATTAAATAAAATCTACTTAAACCCACTTAAAATCCAATTAATCAAGTGAAAACTTTAATTAAAGTTAAAATTAAATAAAATCGACTTAAAATCCAATTAATCAAGAGAAAACCCTAAATAAAGTGAAAATTAAATAAAATCCAATTAATTAAGTGTAAACCTTAATTAAAGTCAAAATTCATTTAAACCACTTAAAACCCTAATTAATTAAACCAAACACCCTAATTAAAATCAAAACCAAGTAAAATACATGTAAATCATTTAAAATCCAAGTTAATTAAAAGATAAACCCTAATTAAAGCCCAAATCAAGTAAAACTCAATAAAATCCATTAAAACTTAAATCTAATTAAAAAAGAAACTCTAATCCACACAAAAATAAAGCAAAAAAACAATTAAATTAAAATCTAAATCAAACCCTTAATTAAATCAAATAGGAGCCAATTAAATCAAAATTTAATTTGAAACCCTAATTAAATCACCAAATTAAACTTAAAACTAAAACCAAAAATCTAAATTAAAATAAACCATAAAAACCTAAATCTAAAACCCCTAGATTAAGGCTCTAATTAAATCACAAAAGACCCTATGTTAAATAAAACATTCAAAATCCCTAAACCTTAATCACAAAAACCCTAATTAAAATACAAAAAAAACCTAATTTAAAAACCAACTAATTAAACCCTAAATCACAAAATCAGAAATTAAATTAAAACTACAAAACCCAATTAAAAATCTAAGATCAAAACCCTAAAATTAATAAATAAGTCCCAAAACAAAAACAAAAAACAAACCCTAAAACCAGGCCAAACTACCAAGCCTAATAACCCATTTAATTCATAAATTAGAAAACTTTAGGAAAGGCAGAAAATAATTTCGGCGATCCTTTTCGACGACCCCCGCGTTCTTCGGCGCCATCTCAAAGAGCATCCCGCAAACTCCAGAGCGAATCTTTTTATCTTGTGATCTCCGGTCGCGCTCCTCCAACGCACGGAAACATTAAGCGGCCCTCAATGGCTGAGAGGAAGGATCGACGGTTTCGAGAGGCTTCATCGGAGTATAAAATGGTCGTCCACCACTGACAAAAGGAGCCTCTTCGAGCTCTTCAGGCCTTCTTCCTCTAGAGTCCCAACGTGCATAAAACCCACATCCAAAGCATAGTGAATCCCTACGACAACCCAGAGTCCTCCTCTAATTGGATTGCAGCCTAGAAACCTCGATCGTTGTCACTAGAGCATCCGTCAAAGCGCTGCCGGGAAGACAACCCAGCCTTCATCTAGGTAACCTCCTCCCCTCTTAGCGCGAGCATTAGTTTTATTCCTTGGTTTCATCGAGCATCCGAGCCATCTGGGTGGAACATCGTCAACGACTTCCCTTCCTAGTCTAGGGGAGGCCCTATGGGCCTTCTCCCCCTTCCTTCCTCCTCTTTCTATTTAGGCCCCCATCAATCGAGAGTGGACCTTCAGGCCTCCTGTACTAGAGGAGCGCCACCGTCGCCGCTGTAATCCCCGTCTTGCTGGAGCCCACTTCGAGGGGGGCACCCCCAGGTCGTACCAATATCTCCCGCAACTCCCTAGAGCATCGCCGAGACACCATGGACCTCCTCAGCCCATCATGCCTCCTCCGCAGCCATTGGATCTCCACCCTTGTCGTTGCAACTCCCCACGGCCAGTGCAGGAGGTGGGGGGAATGCTTTGGACCACCTCGGTCGACGTTGATGCTTTCTAGAGCCTTGTCGTGACTCCCCAAACCTCTTTGGGTCCTCACCGTGTCGCTCTAGCCGCTGCGTCGCTGCCAACATCCTCGCCGTTGGTCAACTCCTCGCTGGAGCCAGAGGTGGGGGCAGATCCTCAGGCCTCCCTAGTATGTTCTGATGCTCCGGAGACACTCGTTGTGCCTCCCTCTAGCCTCCTGAGCCATCGCTGGAGCCATTCAGTCGCCGCACCACCATAGGATCGTCGTCGGAGGTCTCGCCGACGTGGGAACGCCGGTGGTCCTCCGGTGATCTTTGAAGGGTTGGGTTTTTGGTCCAGGCCCCGTAGTTTTAAGTTTTTTCATTTAAGTCCTTTTTCTATTACATTTGAGTCCTTTATTTATGTTTAAGTCCGTGTCGTTTTAAATAATCTTTTGTTTCTTTTATTACTCTTGTAAATATTGCATTTTTTACCCTGTTGTGTTTTAATTTCACCTTTAACCCTATAAATGTCTATTTCTTCACATTTAGACCCCTACATTCATGTTTTCTTTATAATTAAGTCCTAATACTTCGCACTGAGCCCCCAAAGTTTTTCTAAAATGAGTTCTTCTATGAAAATTTGAACATTGACCCTAAGAAACTTCATAATTGCACTAATCATCATAAAAGTCCAGCTTTCATCACATTTAAACCCTATAAATTTGCATGCAGCCCCCTAGGTTCTTAACAAACAATCCCTGAGCATAGGAAATTTGCATCTAAACCCTTAAATTAATTTTAAATCCATCATCCAAAGTTGTAATTGTTTCCTCACAAATTTTCGATATTTTCCACTTATTGCATTTCACATTTGGCATTCAATCATAGATCTCCTTTGAAAATCATGTCTACATTGTAAGTTGATCTTTAGTTTCATATTGCAATCCAATTTGCACTTAGGTGTGAATTTTGCACTTTAGACCCTAAGTTTTTAGGAAATTACCAAGGTGCAATTTTCACACATCTCAGTGCCACATTGTCATTCGATTCATCATTTGCACATTAAGACAAGGGCCATTGAATATGTTTTAGTCATGTTTTTCCCCTTTTTCCATGAATTTTGCATTTTAATCCCTGGTCTTGTCCTTTACTGTGTTTACATCGTTTTCTTGCTTTTAAAACCTTATCCTTTGCATGTTTGCTTGTCAGTAACATTTTATGGACATTTTGCACATATTTTGATATATCCTAGACTAGGCATCATCCTCACACATGTACCCATCACGTCTGACCATAGAAATGACCAAATTACCCCTGTGCCCCTAATTCATACACATGCATGCTAGTTCTTGCATTAAGTCATGTGTAACCTTTGCCTAATTCATTCTTTAGCATCTTTTACACATTTAGGTACACATTTATGCATCATGGATGGTTTTCATCTCATTTGCACATTGTCCATCCTTTTTAAGCGAGCGTGCATCTCATGTGTTTCTTTCATGGATTTTTGCTCACTTTGATTTTGGAGTCCCTCATACGACATTCGATTTGATTTTCTTTACTCCTAAATTTAGGATTTTTCCGATTTGATTTAGATTACATTGGCCATGGGAATATATTAACAGACCGAAAGGCCCACATTGGCCCACTTGCAGATTATTTCTCCTTTTTGACTTTAATGACTTTTCCCATGATTCTAATGACTTGGGATGACCCCACTTTCTATTTTTTTGACATCAGTATGGTTTTTGGAACCATTCTTTACAAAATTATCATTATTTTATGTGATTTTCTTCACACGTCACCATTTTCCTGTTTTATGTGGATTTCTCTGCAATTTTTTCGTTCGGGTTTCTATGATGTTTTCAGCGATTCTAATGATTTGTGCCTATTGCAGTTTTGGTCCCCTTGACGTTGGTATGATTTTATGGACCATTCTTTACAAAAACATCATCATTTTATGTGAATTTCTTCACATGTCACAATTTACCTATTTTATGCGGACTTCTTTGTAGTTTTCCAATCTTGATTTCCGTGATGCTTTCTTTGATTTTGATAGTTTGAGTCGGTTGCATTTTTGACATTCTTGAGACCTGTATGATTTTTCAAGCCATTCTCGCCCAGAACCTTGTCATTTCATGTGATTTTCTTTGTCATGTTGTTTTTCATTATTGAGATATTTTATGTGGATTTCTTTACAATTTTCGCATACCATCTTGCACATCCTTCCCGTCTTGTGTTGGCATTCATATTAGCATGTTTAGAGCACGGTCTAGGCTTAGCAAGCATTCATCTAGCCTCTAGAAAGAGAATTATACTAGAAAGACTGAGTTTCTCGGGCGTACGAGGGTGCCTAATACCTTCCCCGTGCATAATTGGAATCCTTACCCATCCTCTGGTTAGCAGACATCTGGCCTTTACATTTGCCTCTCATGCATTCAATCCTTTATGGTTTTCCTCGTCTTTCCCTTAAAAGACTAGGTGGCAACTCCTTTGCTTCTTCGTTTATCCTATCTTGCGCCTTCGCCATCTTGGCATGGCTGCAATCTATTCCCTCTAGCGTGACTCCGCGTAGGATCCCTGGGTTAGCATGGTCATCCATCTTGGCATGGCTGTAATCTCTTCCCTCTAGCGTGACTCCGCGTAAGAGTTTGGCACGGAGCCTAACTTACTGAATCATCCATCTTGGAGGGCCACCAACAACCTAGAAGTCCGGGTAGTGTCTTGTGAATCAAGTTCTTCTCCTCTTCTCATAGCAGGCATCATTAGCATTCCAAACCCTAAGGGATGATACAACATAACACTATCGTTCCTACATAAATTATCATTTGTCAACTTTGCAAAGTCTCGTTGGGTCCTAAACCAAGGGCATGTTAGCTAGTCCTTGGCCAAAGACCTGGCTGAGGATACCGTACACAGGGGCATGTCAGCTGCCTTTATGGTGATAACCTTCCCTGTCAACCAGGGACATGTCAGCTATCCTGTTGGTTGACCCTTCTTGGGACAATATCTTCGTCCGGAACATGTTGTCTAATCCATAGCTCGAGCATAGAAACGAGGACAACAACAGCCTTAAGCCCCTGGAATCAGAGCAAAGTTGGAATGTCAATCTACAAGTGAGAGCATATTCGACAGTCCAGTGCCAAAGTCGAACACCCTAGAAGTCAGTCAGCAACATGACAGCAAGCCCAGAGAGTTGTCGGAAATCCTCCAGCAAGTCTATCTTATTTGAGGAAGAAACAATGCTCTCGTGAAGCTCTTATCTAGCCAAGCACCGAGTATCAGTGCAGAATCGAAGCAATAGTTTATCTGGATCGACCATCATCATCCTACAATATCAATAGCATCAAGTGAAGAAGCAAGGCAGTCGCAGTTCATGGTGCGCCCACAAGCAAGTGTTTCCTGGCAGACTATCGTTGGCTCGACCAGTTGTCTAGGCCCCCCAGCTTTCTTTTGTTCCCTTCTTTTGGCAACATCCATAGCATTTCGATGCCAAGGGCATGTCAGCTGCCTTTTGGTATTATCTGCTTGTTACCACAGGCATGTTAGCTGCCTTATGGTATTATTCTCTTGATATCAGTATCTTGCTAGTCGCCCTCTCGGGTATCTGCTTTTCAAATCATTATCGATAGCTTCTCGTTTGACGTGTTCGTTAATCCTCCTTCTGAACAGTCATCGATTACTTCTCAGTTGGCATGTTCGTTAATCCCACTTTTTGAACTATCACCGACAACTTCTTGGTTGGCGCATTTGTCTATCTTCTTCCCCAATCATCATTGATAGCATCTCGGTCGGCATGTTCGCCGATCCTACTATCCGAACTGTCACCGACTGCTTCTCGGTTGACTAGTTCATTATCCTGCCTTTTGGACCATCACCGACAGCTTCTCGATTGGCATGTTCGTCTATCCTACTTTACGAACTGTCATCGACTACCTCTAGGTTGACTAGTTCATTATCCTGCCTTTCGGACCGTCATTGACAGCTTCTTGGTTGGCGTGTTCGTTTATCCTGCTTTCTGAATTGTCACCGACTGCTTTTCGGTTGACTAGTTTGTTATCCTACCTTTTGGATCGTCACTGATAGCTTCTCGATTGGCGTGTTAGTCTATCCTGCTTTTTGAACTATCACCGATTGCTTCTCGGTTGACTAGTTCATTATCTTGCTTTTCGAACCGTCACCGACAGCATCTTAGTTGGCGTGTTCATCTATCCTCCTTCGAAACCGTCACCAACTGCTTCTCGATTGACTAGTTCGGTTATCCTACTTTTCGAATTGTCACCGATAGCTTCTCGGTTGGCGTGTTCGCCTATCCTGCTTTCTGAACTGTCATCAATTGCTTTTCCGTTGACTAGTTCGCTCGTCCTACCTTTCGGACCATCACCTACTGCTTCTCGGTTGGCGTGTTCACTATCCTACTTTCTGAACTGTCACCAACTTCTTCTCAGTTAACTAGTTCGTTATCTTGCTTTTTGGATTGTCACCGATAGCTTCTCGGTTGACGTGTTCATCTATCCTGCTTTTCGAACTATCACCGACTGCTTTTCAGTTGACTAGTTCATTATCCTACCTTTCGGACCGTCACTGACAGCTTCTTGGTTGGTGTGTTCATCTATCCCACTTTCTGAACTGTCACTGACTGCTTCTCGGTTGACTAGTTCGTTATCCTGCTTTTCGAACAATCACAGATAGTATCTTGGTTGGCGTGTTTGCCTATCCTACTTTCTGAACTGTCACCGACTGTTTCTTGGTTGACTAGTTCATTATCCTGCCTTTTGAATCATCACTGATAGCTTCTCGTTTGGCGTGTTCATCTATCTTACTTTTCGAACTATCACCGACTACTTCTCGATTGACTAGTTCGTTATCCTGCCTTTCGGACCATCATCGAAAACTTCTTGGTTGGCGTGTTCACCTATCCTACTTTCCTAACTGTCACCGATTGCTTCATAGTTGACTAGTTCGTTTATCTTGCCTTTCGAACTGTTATCGACAGCTTCTCGGTTGGTGTGCTCGTCCATCCTCTTTTTGAATCGTCACTGACAGCTTCTCAGTTGGCGCGTTCGTCTATCCTCTTTTCAAACCGTCACCGACAGCATCTCAGTTGGCGTGTTCGCCTATGCTACTTTCCGAACTGTCACTGACTACTTCTTGGTTGACTAGCTCGTTATCTGGCTTTCGGACCATGACCGACAGCTTCATGATTGGCGTGTTCACCTATCCTGCTTTCTGAACTATCACCAACTGCTTCTCAGTTGACTAGTTCTTTTATCCTGCCTTTCGACTATCATCGACAACTTCTCGGTTGGCATGTTTGCCTATCCTACTTTCTGAACTGTCACCGATAGCTTCTCGGTTGACTAGTTTGTTATCCTGCATGTCGGACCATCGCCGACAACTTCTTGGTTGACGTGTTCACTTATCCAATTTTCTGAACTATCATCGACTGCTTCTTAGTTCACTAGTTGGTTTATCCTGCCTTTCGAACCATCACCGACAGGTTATCGATTGGCGTGTTCGTCTATCCTCTTTTAGAACCATCATCGACAGCTTCTCAGTTGGCACGTTCAACTATCCTCTTTTCGAACTGTCACAGACAACTTCTCGGTTGGCGTGTGCATTTATCCTACTTTCCGAACTGTCATCGACTGCTTCTTGGTTGACTAGTTCGTTTTCTTGCCTTTCGGACTATCACCGACAGCTTCTCTGTTGGCGTATTCGCTTATCATACTTTTCGAACTATGACCGACTACTTCTCAGTTGACTAGTTCGTTTATCCTGCCTTTCGAGCTGTCATCGACAGCTTCTCGATTGGCGCATTCATCTATCCTCTTTTCGAATCATCATTGATAGCTTCTCGGTTGGCGTGTTTGTCTATCCTTTTTTCAAACCATCACCGACAGCTTCTCGGTTGGCGTGTTCACCTATCCTGATTTTTGAACTGTCGTTGATTGCTTCTCGGTTCATTGGTTTGCTATTTTGCTTTGTTTGTCGCTACCAGGCATTTTTCCGGATGTTGTGTTAAACTCATCAACGGGCTGATAGCCCTAACTATCCGGCAATGAGTTTGTCAACTCATCATCGAGCTGATAACCCTAACTATCCAGCAACGAGTTCGTCAATTTATCATAGGGCTGATAACCCAAACTATCTGATCTGTAGGTCTGTCAACTTATCATACTTTGTCCTTCAGTTTGCAAGCCTGATAGTCTTACCTAGTGCTCCTTTCCTCAGGCTGATAGCCCTAATTATCTGGTAATGAGTTTGTCAACTCTTCATCGGGCTGATATCCCAAACTTTTCGGTTGACAACCGTCACATTGTTAGGAGTGGGTTGATATCCCCAAACTATCCGATTGACATCTGTCATCTATCTATCCTCGGTGGGCTTGTCTGATATCTTGCCATGCATCCTCTCGGGCCGAAAGGTCTGTCATTTTCCAAGTTTCCCCTTGTCGTGCGACGAGCTCGACAGTCTTGCTTGGGCATCCCTTGGCTTGAGTCGGGAAGTCCCTCACGCTCCCCTCCGTGAGCTGAGTTACCCACTCGTCATCGGCATTGCCCTCATGCATCACCTAGCATTAGGGTCATCCTTTACATTAGCATCATGCATGGGCCACGAGTCATGACTTTCTGTGCATCCATCGGATAAGTGGTTCACGGCCCCACAGCAAATACTACTCTCCCGCGGACTCAAGTGGGGTGTCTTGTTAACCCTGATTATCAGTCTCGATTCCCTCGACCTTGCTCAGGGAGGGACATCTGTAGACACTCCGATTTTGAAGTCACTTGGCAGCAAGCTACTCTAGAAAGATGCTCTGGTTGCGACCACCTAAACCCAAGCTAAACCCTAAACCCTCAAGCCCACTCAAGCACACACAAACCCACTCTAACCTAATCAAAGCAAAAACTAATAATTAAGAATAAAAACCAAACAAAATTAATTTAAAACACTTAAAATCCAAATTAATCAAATAAAAGCCTAATTAAAGTCAAAATTAAATAAAATCTACTTAAACCCACTTAAAATCCAATTAATCAAGTGAAAACCCTAATTAAAGTCATAATTAAATAAAATCCAATTAATCAAGAGAAAACCCTAATTAAAGTCAAAATTAAATAAAATCCAATTAATTAAGTGTAAACCATAATTAAATTCAAAATCAAATTAAACCATTTAAAACCCTAATTAATTAAACCTAAAACCCTAATTTAAATCAACACCAAGTAAAATATATGTAAACCATTTAAAATCCAAGTTAATTACAAGAAAAACCCTAATTAAAGCCCAAATCAAGTAAAACTCAATAAAATCCATTAAAACTTAAATCTAATTAAAAAAAACTCTAATCCACACAAAAATCAAGCAAAAAAACAATTAAATTAAAATCTAAATCAAACCCTTAATTAAGTCAAATAGGAGCCAAATAAATCAAAAATTAAACTGAAACTCTAATTAAATCACCAAATTAAACTTAAAACTAAAACCCAAAATCTAAATTAAAATAAACCATAATAATCTAAATCTAAAACTGCTAGATTAAAACTCTAATTAAATCACAAATGACCCTAAGTTAAATAAAACCTTAAAAATCCCTAAACCTTAATCACAAAAACCCTACTTTAAACACACAAAAAAACCTAATTTAAAAACCAACTAATTAAACCTTAAATCACAAAATCAGAAATTAAATTAAAACCACAAAACCCAATTAAAAATCTAAAATCAAAACCCTAAAACAAAAACAAGAAGCAAAACCTAAAACTAGGCCGAACTACCAGGCCTAATAACCCAATTAATCCATAAATCAGAAAACTTTAGGAAAGCCAGAAAATAATTTTGGCGATCCTCTCTGGCGACTCCCATAATCTCCGACAGGATCCCTCGAACTTCAGAGCGAATCTCCTTATCCCGTGATCCCTGGTTGCGCTCCTCCAATGCACAGAAGCATCAGGCGGCCCTTAGTGGCTGAGAGGGAGGATCGATGGCTTCGAGAGGCTTCATTAGAGTTTAAAAGGGTCTTCCACCACTGACAGAAGGAGCCTCTCCAAGCTCTTCAAGCCTTCTTCCTACAGAGTCCCAGCGTGCATAAAACCCACATCCAGAGCCTAGTGCATATTCACGACATCCTAGAGTCCTCCTACAATCGGATTGCAGCCTAGAAACCTCGATCGTCGTCGCCAAATCATCCGCCGGAGCACTGTCGCGAAGACAGCCCAGCCTTCATCTAGGTAACCTTCTTCCCTCTTAATGCGAGCATTGGTTTTCTTCCTTGGTTTCGTCGAGCATCTGAGCCTTTTGGGTGGAACATCATCGGTGACTTCTCCTCCATGCGCCATTCCCCTTCCTCCGGTGGTGGGTTCACCACCACCAGCGAGGCCTTGGGTCTCTTGGTACAGGGAAGGCCCCACAGGCCTTCTCCCCTGTCCTTCCTCCTCTTCTTCTCTTGGCCCCCGTCAATTGAGAGTGGAACTTCAGGCCTCTTATGCTAGAGGAGAGCCGCTGTCGCCGCTGCAACTAGGGGTGGGCACGGTTCGGTTTGGTTCGGTTTGTGACAAAACCACAGACCAAACCATATAATTCGGTTTGAACAATTTTCAAACCGAACCGAACCATTTTATCTATTGAAACTGAACCAAACCGAACCATTCAAAATCGGTTTGG
>JAMKQA010016163.1:0-13596 GCA_024699735.1 Posidonia australis
AGTAAGTCACTTATCCGGTGGATGCACCGAAAATCATGACTTGTTGCCAAATGCAAATGCGAATGCGAAATGCATGCAACTACTGATCTAAATGCTGGGGTTGTGATGCCAATGCGAGATGCCAATGCAAAAGCCGATGCTGAAGGCTGATGCAAAGCTGATGCTAATGCTGAAATAACAAGGCAAAAGAAAGAAATCCTGTGCACTGAGGAAACCACAGGCAGGAAAATAATAAGTTGTTGGACTCATCAGTCGGATTATTGAGGTTATCAACCTGAGAGACGGGATATGACAAGTCAATCAAGTCTTGTCAACCCGGCCGCCTAACAGCGTGACGGTTGTCAACCGAGTAGTTGGGGATACCAGCCCAAGAAAAGAAGGGCATGACAAACATACCATTTGTCAAGCAAAACAGGGCCCGATCCGCATGGACCAAGGGCGAACAAAGAGATTTCGCGCCAGCAAAAACTCGGAACAGAAGGAGAAACAAAAGGACCATGACCGCCCGGTCATAGGGTCAAACAACTGGATTCCGCGCCCACGAAAACACAGAAGAGAAAGGATAAGGACCTTGACCGCCCGGTCAAAAGGTCAAGCAGTTGGATTTCTTGCCTAGTGAAATCCGAGAAAAGGGCTAAGACCATGACCATCAGGTCAAAAAGTCAAGCCGCAGGATTTCCTACCCAAGGAAATCCAAGAGAGGGGCTAAAGACCTTGACCATCAGGTCAAAAGTCAAGCCACAGGATTTCTTGCCCCAGGAAATCCAAGAGTGGGGCTAAGGACCATGACCATCAGGTCAAAAGGTCAAGCCACAGGATTTCCTGCCTAAGGAAATCCGAGAAAGGGGCTAGGGACCTTGACCATCAAGTCAAAAGGTCAAGCCAAAGGATTTCCTGCCCAAGGAAATCCGAGAAAGGGGCTAAGGACCTTGACCATCAGGTCAAAAGGTCAAGCCACAGGATTTCCTGCCCAAGGAAATCCGAGAAACCAAGGACTTTGACCGCCCGTCAAAGTCAACCAGTTGGATTCCACGCCCGTGGAAGTCCAAGAGAGACAAAGGACATTTGACCGTCCGGTCAAAGCCAGCAAGGTGGATTTCGCGCTCGCGAAAATCCAAAAGGGGCAAAGGACCTTGACCGCCCAGTCAAGATCAGCAAGCTGGATTTCGTAGCCGCGAAAATCCAAAAGGGGCAAAGGACCTTGACCGCCCGATCAAGATCAGCAAGTTGGATTGCACGCCTGTGAAAATCCAAAAGGGCACATGACCTTGACCGCCTGGTCAAGATCAACAAGCTGGATTCTACACCCGCGAAAATCCAAAAGGGGCAAATGACATTGACCACCCGGTCAAAGTCAGCAAGCTGGATTTCGCGCCCGCGTAAATCCAAAAGGGCACATGACCTTGACCGCCCGATCAAGATCAGCAAGCTGGATTCCGCGCCCGCAAAAATCCTAAAGGGGCAAATGACATTGACTGCACAGTCAAAGTCAGCAAGCTAGATTTCGCTCCAGCGAAAATCCAAAAGGGGCAAAGGACCTTGACCGCCCGCTCAAGATCAGCAAGCTGGATTTCACGCCCACGAAAATCCAAAAGGGCACATCACCTTGACCACCTAGTCAAGATCAACAAGCTGGATCTGGCGCCCGCGAAAATCCAAAAGGGGCAAATGACATTGACCGCCCGGTCAAAGTCAAGGAGCTGGATTCTGCGCCCGCGAAAATCCAGAAAGGGCACATGACGTTGACCGCCCGGTCAAGATCAGCAAGTTGGATTCCGCGCCCGCGAAAATCCAAAAGGGGCAAAGGACCTTGACCACCCAGTCAAGATCAACAAGCTGGATTTCGCGCCCGCGAAAATCCAAAAGGGCACATGACCTTAACCGTTCGGTCAAGATCAGCAAGCTGGATTCCGCACCCGCGAATATCCAAAAGGGGCATAGGACCTTGACCGCCCAGTCATGATCAGCAAGCTGGATTTCGCTCCCATGAAAATCCAAAAGGGCACATGACCTTGACCGCCCGGTCAAGATCAACAAGCTGGATTCCGCGCCCACGAATATCCAAAAGGGGCAAATGACATTGACCGCCCGGTCAAAGTCAGCAAGCTAGATTTTGCGCCCGCGTAAATCCAAAAGGGCACATGACCTTGACCGCCCAGTAAAGATCAGCAAGCTGGATTTCGCTCCCGCGAAAAGCCAAAAGGGGCAAAGGACCATGACCGCCCACTCAAGATCAGGAAGCTGGATTTTGCGCCCATGAAAATCGAAAAGGGCACATGACCTTGACCGCCTGGTCAAGATCTGCAAGCTGGAATCCGCGCCAGCGAAAATCCAAAAGGGGCAAATGACATTGACCGCCCGGTCAAAGTCAAGGAGCTGGATTCCGCGCCCACGAAAATCCAAATAGGGCACATAACGTTGATCGCCCGGTCAAGATCAGCAAGCTGGATTCCGCGCCCACCTGGTCAAGATCAGGAAGTTGGATTCCGCGCCCACGAAAATCCAAAAGGGGCAAATGACATTGACTGCCAGGTCAAAGTCAGCAAGTTGGATTCCGCACCCGCGAAAATCCAAAAAGGGCACATGACGTTGACCGCCCGGTCAAGATCAGCAAGTTGGATTCCGCGCCCGCAAAAATCCAAAAGGGCACATGACCTTGACCACCCGATCAAGATCAGCAAGTTGGATTCCGTGCCCGTGAAAATCCAAAAAGGGCACATGACGTTGACCGCCCGGTCAAAGTCAGCAAATTGGATTCTGCGCCCGTGAAAATCCAAAAAAGGCACATGACGTTGACCGCCCAGTCCAGATTTGCAAGCTGGATTCCGCGCCCGCGAAAATCCAAATGGGTAGAAGGATCTCATCGGTTCAAAAGGAGATCCCGGAAAACAAAGCGATGACCCCTGGATTATTCCCCAGGAAGGAAAACGGCAAAGGTTCCTCGAAGGGTAGAATTGCAATATGCTGATTGCTAATGCTGCGGTGCAGAGATTGGCGCTCTCACTAAGATGCATGTTCAAATTCTTGTTTACTGTAATTTTCAATATTGCTTGCAAAAGATGAGGACTTATTCGTAAATATCCATAACTTGAGGGATTTATTGCAAATTGCCCAACCATGACTGTCTTTAATTGCTATACTGCCATTGTGCTATGACATTTGAGACTCTGCTGCATATCAACAAATGTTTGCTTCAAATTAAGCTTCCCACATCCCTTGTGGACTGATTTGCAAATTTGCGAAACGTAGGGGGGCTTTCTGCAAATTACCCCATGTGGTGCATTTTGTGGGCCATATGCTTGACACTGTATATCCTGCTCTTGAAGTGCAAGCTGTGAGATGCTGGGGACAGAAACGCAATTGTCACAGACATTTTGCATTCTGAACCCTGACTTATTTCACACGTGGGTCCCACTGAATAACTGCCATAACTGCCAAGAAATATTTTCATTTCTCCCTACTTATTGGAACTGCAAGGTGCTCATGTTGCTTGATTTCTACCTATTCTGCTGCTTTTGCTTAATTTCATATCTCCAAAGCAACACCTATATGCATATAGTTTTTTCCTTTTAATCCTTCCTCAACACGCATGCCTCTTCTCCTTCCCTCTTATTTCTCCTCTTTCCAAACGAAACCCACCTCCTCTCCTTCTCTTCTCTTCATCTCCCCATTTCTCCACCCCTCTCATCCGCTTATGGCAATGGCACACGAGAGGTGCGTCGACGGGGTGCTCTCGGCTGGTGCGGGCGTTCGGCGCGTTAACGAGGTGCGGCAAGGTGCAGCAGCTAGGTGCTTGGTCGACGGCGGCGATGGACCGGACCCTCCAAGACTGGCTGGACCGAGGATCACCGGTGGAGGTAACATCCGATCTCCCCTCCCCTTTCTTGCTTTGTGTGCTTGCATGCCCCTTCTGTTTCAGGTGGTTGATGGCTAGACGAGCTCTGACGGGCTGTGCGAGTGGCGGCTAGGATGGCAGCTCGGCGATGGTTGCAGGCTAAGAAGGGCTGGCCGTTGGGCTTGGTGGGTTGGCAACTGTGAATGGACAGCAGTGGGGAGGTAGTGGTTTGGGTGGTAGGCTTGGTGGCCGTGGGTTGACGGTTGGTCGCCGATGGTGCTTCGACGAGCAAGGGCTATGGCCTGCGGTTGCAGTTGGAGGTGGCGGCTGATTGCTAAATTTTTTCGGTGCAAGAGTATGGTTTCTTTTGTTTTATTTCTTGGCAGATTAAGTGGGGGTTCAAGGCTTGGGTTCAAAAAGATTTTTCTGTACATTGATTGAATGCCATGCTGCTCTCCATTTTCTGAATTTAATCATAAGTTGCTTTGAATCAAATTGGCCACTTTAAATCATTTATTTGCTGAACCAGGCTTGAGTATAAAATAGTATAAAATATTGCCCCATAGATTGCACATTTCCACGTAACACTGAACTGTAACTGTACGCCTGTTTAAATTTACATTTCTACCGCCACATGCCATAGCGCTTTATTTAAATGCTATGCCCTCGCGTTTGTAATGCAATACCTGACTTTTACTTGGGTTTAAATATTTTGCATTTACCATGCCTGTTGTTGCTATTTCACTTTAACTTGGTCTTTGCCTCCATTGCAAGATGACCCAGCTCCAGAGGAGGGAACCCCACAGCCTTCTCGAGATACGTTGTCTAGCTCTCGCTCCCGACGACGAGGTAGTTCTTCGAGGTCATGTGCTTCCAGCAGTTTGACTCCTACCGTCCCTATTGAGGTAAGCCCAAACTGGAAGAAAATGTGCATATAAATTTGGTGTTTTATCTGACTAATGTATTCCAGGAGTCTGGCAATTTTGAGGGGCGGCTACTGAGCGACCATCACATCTGTGAGGCTCCAGACTTCGGGGTAATTTTCCTACTTTAACTGAGCTTTTACCATTATAAATGCTTTTTGACTTGGCATTAATTCTGTTTCTGACGTTTCAGGAGGGGGATGCAAACCGGATCATGCGATGCCACTGGGGCCCGATGCTTGATCACTTCCACCGTCTACCGGATTTTCTGCAGGATTTCCTCCTACACCGCTCCCCATTTGGAGGTTCGCTGCGCATACCCATCATTCACGGCCATTATAACTTTTTCAGGGCTTTGGTGGAAAGGTGGAGGTTTGAGACGCACACTTTCCATTTTCCATTCGGCGAGCTGACCGTCCTGCTTGACCAATGGGCTCTGTTGACGGGTCTTCCCTTCGACGATGAGCCGATCATATGTGAGACCACTCATGGTATGCATCTTGCTCCCGCACACTTAGGCCGTGTTCCTCCAAAGCCACCTCGGGGGAAATATATGATCACAGTAGGATGGCTGAGAGAGTGGGACAAATTTTGGCCCAACCCCGAGCCCGACAGCGAGGAGGCAGACTTCGTACTGAGGCATTTTCTGTTGGACCTTCTGGCTATGATGTTTTGCGATTCATCTGCTTATTGCATCCATGCTGATTAGATAGCATATTTAACCAATCTGGAGCATCTGGATCACTATGACTGGGCCGGCGCTAGCTATACCTGGCTGATCTGCGGGCTTGACAATGTGGTTAATCTCGGGCGCTGCTCTTACGTGGGGTTGTACCCTCTGCTGACTGTAAGTATCTGCTTTCATTATTTTGCAAAACAAAATTCCATTATGCCTAATATGTAATATACTGACTTCTGTCTACCATTTCCAGTACTGGATCATGGAGCATATCACCAGAGGGCATAGCTTCGGTCGTCTGCGGGACGAACTCCTGCCCCTTCCCCGCCAATGGGTCGAGCCTGATCATCGGGCTGCTGCTGGGGTTTATAGTTACGAGTCCTACTGGTATCTACTGGACCTGGTAGAACTCGAGGATGTAAGTTTCCTTTCTTTTTCATGTTGTATCCTCTTAATGCTTGCTTTGATTGCTTATATATATATATTTTTTGCTTCATAACAGGTTCATCTGCGCCCATTCTCCAGATACGATGGCTTTGACTGGGCTCCCTTGAAATCTGGTCGCATTCTTAGGGACAAGCAGGTGAAGTTTTATTGCATGAAAAAGTCGGCCTACTTCCTTCCAAGGCGAGTGCGGCATCAATTCCTGAACGAGTTCTGTATTCCTACCCCTCCCCTTTCTGACATGGATCGTCCGGCTACAACCCGCTCAGTTGCTAGAAGCCGGCATGCAGCAGCCATAGCTTCTCAGGACAGACATGTCCTTTGGGAAGTTAACTACACAGACTATCTGGCTTGGTACAGGCGTGTGGGTAAGCCGTACCTATTTGAGGAGGCAGTGCGGGATAGCCAACGCGGGATGTGGTATGCCTCCGATTAGGCCAAGGTATATGATTACCATTTCTACTTAATATTGCTGATGTGTGAATTATATAAATCTGACATTTGTCATAATTCACAGGGCTTTGAGGAACAATTCGGCACCTTTTACGCTGACATCCGCCGAAAGAGGGTAAGATTTCTACTTTGCAAATTATCACTTTCCACTTAAAGCATGCTTGACATATCTGTCATTTTGCAGGAACTGCGCTGGCGTAACATCATCCGGGTATGTTTCTGTTTCTGTTTCTGTTACTGTTACTTCCTTTATAATTCTGACTGCTAACAGAAAACTTTGACATTGCAGCAAGATTTTCCAGCCTAGGAGGTGAACGTGGCCAGTAACGGGGATTTTACCATGGAGGCATCTGAGGAGGACCGCTCAGATACTGAGGTTACCCAGGCGGTCCGTGATTCTGCTCCCCGTTCCTAGGCTGCTGCAGTTGCTCAGTGGTTGCCTCAAATCACCCGTTGAGGCGCCCGTCTCTTGGCAGAATATTTCCAAAAGGCAGCATCTGACGAGGAAGATTCAGACGAGGAATAGCTTCTTTTGTATTTTGCAGTTCGTTCCAATTTTGTAAGAACAATGGATAATTGTAATCCTTTGAAAATTTATAAAAAATCCAGATCTTGTAATGTGCCCCCCTCCAGGGTTTTATGTGCATGCTGTATGTAGGCTCTATGTGCAGGTTAAAATAAATGGCGCCAATTTGGCAAGATCCCAAATTCAGGGGAGGTGTTGCTGATATTTGCAACCATTCCATGCGCCAACAAGGTGCGCCGCCTAGGTGCGCCGCATAGGTGCGCCTTTCAGATGCGCCTCCAAAAATGGCGAGTCCAATTTTCCTTTTTTGCTAAAACCCCTTTTTTGTTTTCCTATATAAACTCGCGTTCTGCGAGAGAGGCCGCCGTCTTTTCTGAAAAACAACAACAGATCTCTATTTTTTATTCTTTCCTTTGGATTTTTCTGAGCATTTGGCGAGTTATATTCTCTTCATCACAATGGTATGTACATATGCTATTTGTCGTCTCTCTGTTGATTTATACTTTGCTGCATACTGTGATATTATTCATGCTCTATAGCAAAATATCTTGGAGATTTCTCTTGATTTCTGTGTATGCTTTATATATATATATATATTGCCGGATTACAATGTTGGCCACGCCTTTATGTCATGTCCTGTCTTCTTTACTGCCATATTTGGCGCAAATCTGTGCTTTGCAGAGTTATCCTACCATGGTGACCCCAAAATACTGCTCTAATGCTCTATGTGGCTGGATTGATGCCCTGACAGCCGCTGACCGCGAACAATTACGGGACTGGGACATTTCTTCCTCCCTTTTGAGTATAGCCAAGGTGGAGGTGAACTGGCATCTGCTGTGCGGCGTGGCTCGGTTTTGGAAACCGGCCTTGCATGTTTTCTACTTTGGGTAGGTAGAGAGGACCCTGACTTTGGAGGAAGTCAGATGGATCTGCGGCTTGTCACCATTCATGCCTCCTCCAGTCTTTACTTGCCATGACAGCTATGTTCATGTTGTGAGCCAGCTCACTGGCGTGGCCAGAGAGGTCTGTGAAGAGAGACTTGTCTACAGAGATGGTCCTACAACCATTGTGCGCCTGGATTATTTCGATGAGATCATCAATGCCCGTTCATCTCTGGGCATCCTGTGGCTTTACAGCTTCGTACTTCGCTTCCTCGGGGAGCTCATATTTAGCCATGGCCGGATGACTGTGGCAATCGAGGTGGCAGAGATAACCTGGGCGATAGTAGTCCGCCAGATTGATTTGGCTCCTGTTCTCCTTGCCGAAACCTATATTGGTTTGGACCGGGCATTGAGGCGCTCTGGCCATTTCCATGGATGTGGTGCTCTAGTGCAGGTAAGCAAGCTATTTTACACTTTGTTTTGCTATGCTTTTCTTAACTATAATTCCATTTTTGCCAGGTTTGGTTTGCTGTCCATATGGGAATGAAGATTCTTCGCCCTCAGCCATCTACTTTCGAAGCCTATAGCCGTACCCACCATTCTAGGACACTCCCAAGGGTGCAAGAGCTGTGCAACAGACTACGGAATCTTGATGAGGATTCAGTGACATTGTGCATCATATCCTCGGCGTCCAGGACCTTTATTGCCTTTTTCAATGCTAGAGATATGTGGCTCGTGGTCCTTCCAGGATTTTCGGGAGGTGTGGAGTATCATCCCGTCCGGGTCCTCCGCCAGTTCGACTTCTGCCAGGATTCTTTTGAGCAAAGCCCCTGCCCTGAACGGTACAAGAGGTATATAGTCGGCTCGAATGCAACAACTTTAGAACTGGCCCGCAAGACACAGGCTGGCGTCAAGTCTTCTGATCTTGCCATTACTGAGGGTTCCGACTGCACGATTGAATATGAAGCCGAGATACGGGAGACATGGCCTCTAAGCGAGATTCCTCCTAGTGGCACTGGTTTCACAAGGGCTAGCAGTTCGAAAAGGCCCAGAATTGATTAGCAATACATGTATCGGTGATGGACCATAAATAAAAATTTATGTCATTTCTGCATTGCTTGTATCTGCTCATGTATTTCAGAACTGCTTTTAAGATTAAATAACCGACATGCCCCTGGTCTCAGATTCTTAAAGAAGCGACGAGCATGCCCCTAGCCAAATGCCTATTTGCCCATACCATGACCAATAAGGTAGCTGACATGCCCCTGGTCGAAATACGGCCAAAACGCCTTGCAAAGTAAATGCAAATATGCTTAACTAACAACTAAATGCTGTGCAAAAAAATGCGAATGCAAAGAAAGGGTTAATTGATATATTGGTGCCCTCAGCGCCAAGGAAGCCTGTTTTGCCTGCGGTAGGAGGTGACACTGTCCTCGACTCATGTGGCACTAACCTAGGCACTTAGGTTTATTTGTGGCTCTCCTTCAGATTCATGGGCCTCATGCCAAATCCATGGAGTCCTATACCTACTCTTTAAAGGATTCATTTTCTTTTCTCCCTCATAGGCATGCTAAACCTACCCTACTCCTACTTGGAGGTAAAAATACACTTTGGTTGAGGGGGTGGCTAGTCCCTTTGATCATGTGGGCTAGTCAAGTGCATGCTCCGACCCCTCTCCAAGCTATATGGTAGGAGTAAGGTTGTTCACATGCCTCTCTCAGTAGAGCTTAGCTTCTTTCTACTGCTTCTATCTTCCTATTTTCTTTTATGCTCCAAGGTCAATGTATTTTTCTTTAATGCTCACATTCTCTCTAGACCTAACATTTTTTCTCCCTCTAGAGATATAGGTCCCATGGGGATTTGTTCATTTAGCCCATTTTTTGAAATCTCTCTCTCACACCCTAAGCTTCTAGGGTAGTAGTACACGAAGAAGACTTGTCATGTCTTACGCAGGCAGGCTTTCGATTTTCCTCATCGGGCAATGATGATGCTATGCAAAAGAAATGGTGCAAAAGATAATTCTTGTTGTGCTAGAATGCAAAAAATATAATAAAAAATGAGAATGCATGGCTCGTTGTGCAAAGCGTTAGGATTGACTAAGTGTCACTGGTAGTACTTCTTTAAGTAGGAGGCATTGACAGGCTCTGACTGCTCTCTATGGTCCATGCCTTCAAGAATGATTGCACCCCTTGAGGGAGCCTCCTTAACCACAAAGGGCCTGCGCCAATTAGGCCTAAATTTCCCTCGTGCATCGGGCAAATGAATGGCACGCAAAACCAAGTCTCCTGGTTCAAAGCTTCTAGGGCGAACATTCTTCTGATATGCCCGGGCCATTCTCTTCTTCATTAGCAATTAGCTTTGATAGGATTTCTTTTTCAAATGCTGGGTTTGTTATGTCAACTGAGAAGACCTCTTCTGATTCTGTGCCCTAATGGCGTTTAAGGACTGTCACAGTGACCTTCGTGTTCTTGTATCGGCATTGTGCTACTTCTTCTGTTTCCCTATCTAAATGATTCACGGAGCTAGGAGTCCCTGCCTTTGACGTGGATGCTTCTTTATTCTTGGTTTTGGATTGTTTGATTTTTTTGGTATTTCCTTTTTTTCTGTTAACTGTATAAAATTCTTCTTGCTGGCGGCTACTTTGCTGTAGACTGGTGAGGCCGCCACTACCTGTACTACTTGTGCTTGCTTCATGGTTTTGATCCTCACCCTCAAGGTGAGGCTTATATTGCCAATACGAACTAGACCCACCTCCCGGCTGACAGGAGATTAACTCCAATGGTCTAGTATCCCTTTCATCTGTTTCTTGCAGGATCATAATTGAAACTTGGTCCTGGGGTGGTACTGGTGCTTCTGCTGGTGGTGCTGTAGCAATTGCTTTGCCCTTCCTCCTATGGTCATGCTCTGCTATATCTTCTGCAAGCACATCTAGCTGCTCCTGAAACAAGAGGTCTAGATCCCCGATGTCATCATCTGAGTCTGCTTCCTGGACCACAATTTGAGCTACCGACTGCTTTGTCTGCGTGACTCCTTGTTCTATACCCTGCTGCTCTGGCTGGCTGTTGTTCTGATACGAATCCTCTAAGCAGATCCAAGCTGATGATGCTGACACTGCATATGAACTGCGGTTCGGATCCATAATGCCTGCGCTAATAAAGTTGGATAAATCTCGTAGAATAATCATCTTGGAAGACTTACCATGGCGTTGTGATATCTTCCTTTGGCAGCATCGTTCATAACCCAAACCGTCTCGCTCAAACCATTCTTCAGCCTCGATCGGCTCGGCGATTCCTTGGCCATAAAGCCCCAAGGGTGATCCTTTCTCGTATCCCCATTTGCGACACAAGTTGTCGACCATCAAACGGGGGTTGCCAGAAGTGGACAAATGGCCAGCAAGCTCGGAGGGTGGAAGAAAATTAACCGGCTCGAACCAGTTAACCCGATTGAGAACATCGGACGGTTTAGGCTCAAAATGAATGGTCTGAGGGGCCAAAGCTGAGACAGATTCAACTTTCTCCATGTCTTCTGCTAGGACAACAACGACATTGTCATCTCAGTAAAACTTAATCATACGGTGGAGGGTTGAAGGAATGATTTGATGCTTGTGAAGCCAAGGGCGTCCAAGCAACAGATTAAAGGAGGGTTTGTTATCTACGACGTACAACTCCACGTCGAAGCGAGGAGGGCCTATAGTCAGGGGAATGATTAAAACTCCAAGCGCATCATGATGCGTATTATCAAAAGTTGTCATCCCTTTCACCGCTGGTATAATGTTCTCGGATTTGAATCTGATTGCACTTGCCGTGCACAAGGGGCAGACATTAAGGCCTGCACCATTATCCACCAGTGTGAGGGGAATGCGGAAGCTTTGATACTGTGCAGTGATGAACAAGGGAGAGTTATGATTGGTACCAAAGGGAGGTAACTCTAGGCTAGAGAAGGAGATAACCTGAGGTGCCGCAATCATTCCTACCATGTTTTCAAGGGTAGCAGACTTTATGGTTTGGGATACACGGGCTGCTTGAAAAACCCTAAGGAAAGCTTCTCTATGCTCGGTCGATGTATGGATTAGGTCCCAAATGGAAATATCGGCTTTAACCTTCTTAAGTTGGGCAGTGATGTCAGCTGAAGGTTGGCTGCTAGTGGTAGGATTGGGTGGTGCTACTCTAGGCATAAGTGGTTGAGGAGATTGTGCCTGGAGTTGGGCAGGGGCTGCTGCTACAAGTGCTGGTGACCAAGATGGCTGGGCTTGTAATTGGTTAGGGATTTGGGTTGAGAGGCTAGGCTTAGTTGCTGGGGGTTTGTATACTCTACCTGATCATGTCACTTCTGCACACATTCCTGTGGCATAATTGTAAGGAACACGATGCGTGTCGTGGGTGAGAGTAACAACAACCGGGGGACGGACTGCTAATTGTACAGGTGCGGTTGAAGGATACAAGTGAGTAGGAGTATAAACCTGGGGATGCTGGAGGTACTGGTGAGGGTACTGGTGGGCCTGCGGGTGTGCTGGCTGACTTGGCCTAGATTGGGGCCAGGCGGATAAATAAACTGGAGTTGGAGGCTAGGGATACCCTACAAGCGGCACCTCAAAGTATTCCAGCTTGATGATACGATGGATCATAAAAATAGATTCCTCGTAGTTATCGAGGAAAGAACGATACAACTGGTCGGGAGAAGGGGACGACTCATGATGAATCAAGTCAGTTGGGCGGATAGGGGAAAAGACTGACTCAAAAGAAGAAGAAGTAGAAGAAGAAACGAAATTGACTCCCAAGGAACCTGGCGCTCCCGGAGAAGGATGCTGTGGCAAGGGTTGACTAATTATGCTGGGGTGTGCTGGCTGTGCTGGAGCAGCTACTGGCGTGTGTGCTGGGTCAGCTGCCTGGGTATTAATCACTATGACCTTCTGGTCAATCAAATCCTGGAAAGCGTCCCTAAGGGTCAAGCAATTGTCCGTCGAGTGGCTTGCCACCCGATGGAAATTGCAGAACGCATTGGCATTATACCAGGCTGGCAGCAGATTAGGCGGAGGGCGGACCTCAGGCAGCCTCAGCAAGGATGCGACTTTATGGAATACCATGCTCAAAGGCTCCACTAAAGGGGTATAGTGGCGCCTGTCACGGCGTTGTCGCTTCGGTTGTGGATGTGCCAACAGTGGGCGCGTCCTGGCCGGTGGGTTAGGTATACTGGTGTGGCAGTGGGGGTAATGTGTGATGCATGCTGTGCTCTAGGTGTAGGCATGGGTGCATAAACTACTTGGCGCTGCGGGGGCGGGCGGACATTTACCGAAGCAGCAGGGGATCTAATATAAGAGACAGTATTCATGGAGGGATCCCGCCTCCTAGGTGGATTGGTGTTGGGGTTGTTGTTGCTGCTGCTAGGGCCACTATGTGAGGCAGTGGCCTGATTGGCAAATGTAGAGAGCGCTGGAAAACTGACGCCGCGTAGTGAACTCTCAACACGGGTGCCCGCCCGAAGTAGTGCAGAGAAAGTGGTGACAAGCTGAATGCTAAGTAGAGCCCCGATGGCTGGCTGTGCTCCTCGGATCACTATCTCAATAGACTCCTCGTTAGAGGGTCTATCTTTGACTTGTGAAACCAAAGAGTGCCAATGTCCAAGATACTCCTCAAATGTTTCTTGGGGTCTTTGCTTGAGAGCGACTAAGTCCTCCTGCTTGGGGACTAACTCGAGGTTAAAGGAATATTGTTCTAGGAATGCCTGCGTAAGGTCGTCCCAAGTCTTGATGGTGGCCATGTTGAGGGAAGTGAACCACTTCAACGCGGGCCCCGTGAGACTCTTTTGGAACAGGCGGATCAACAACCTTTCGTCAGCCTGAAGCTGAGCGAGGTCTC
>JAMKQA010016164.1:0-11354 GCA_024699735.1 Posidonia australis
GGCAAAACACACATAACCTGTCATAGATCCCCTCTTGTCATAATCGTTTGTATAATCTACATCAACATGGTTATACATACTAATTTTGTTGCTCCTAAACTCTAAACAAATACCAATAGTGCCTTGTAGGTATCTTAGAATCTATTTCACTTCTTGCTAATGTCCCTTGCCTGGGTTAGCCATGTATTTACTGACAACTCTGATAGCTTGAGCGATGTCTGGATGTGTGCAAATTATGACATACATGATACTTCTAACTACAGTAAAGTAAGGAACTCGTGACATATATTCATGCTTTTCCTCCAATTGTAGACATAACTCTACTATAATCTTGAAATGAGAATCCAATGAACTTTTTTTCACTTAGCTTTAGACATGCCAAAACACTCCACACACTTTTAGCAACTAGCTCTTTTGACTTTGATACAACTTCCCAGCCCTTCATTTTTATTAATCTCCATGTTAAGAATTTTCTTTGCTGTTCTCAAGTTTTTTATCTCAAATTCTATTCATCTCGAAATCTTGTTTCTCTTGTAATGTCTCTATTGAGTAGAGTCTTTAACACAAATAGATAATCTTTTATATCCATTATCTAGGCTTTTTTGATAGACACAAATATCATATTTGCTACACCTATATCCATGTGTAACTATGAATGAATTACATCTCTTGTACCATTGTATTGGAGATTGTTTCAACCTATATAGGACTTCTTTAGTAAGCAAACATTATCTTCCTTTTCTTCAATTGCAAAATCCTTACGTTGCTACCTCTATATCTGCTTTTCAAGTTTCCCTTGCAAGAAAGTTATTTTCACATCTAATTGCTCCTACTTCAAATCATGTAGTGCCGCTATGGCCAATAAAACATGAATGGATATATGCTTCACAATTGGTGAAAAAAATATCATTGTAATTAATGTCTTTCACTTGACTGTAGCCTTTAGCAATTAGTCCTGTACCTTTCATTGTAACTCTTGGTATACCTTCCTTTTTCTTAAGGATCCATTTGCAAGCAATGATCTTCTGTTCTTTTGGAGGAGTCACCAAGACCTACTTATCATTCTTATGAAGAGATTCCAACTCTTCATTCAATGCAATCAACCATTTTGTAGATTTTTGTGATAAAATAATTTTTGAAAAAAAAACTTGGTTCTCCTACATCACATGTCTCCTTAGCTACTGATCAACCATTCCAACACTCTGTGATCTCTTCTCCTTGCAATGTAGTCAAGATCTTCTGTTGCTGTTGTGGATAAGGGATTTTGCGTCATTCATGGCCCCTCTTTTTGTTTGTCTGTGTTTGACTTCTCTACTCTACAGATGATGAAATCGACTTGTGATCGTCACTATTGATTCACTTTCGTTGACCCTCAAGATACCTTTAGGAGTTGTTGTGGTGGTGTGGATTTAGTTATTTTCGGACAACACTAGCATTACTTAAAGATCCTATGTTGATGAGCCCTTCTTCTTCTTCTTTTCCCTTGCAAGAAAAACAAATCAATCGTTGATCAATATGGTGTAGTAAATGGATGAAAACATTAAGTAAAGATAATACAAAGCAAATAGAAAAGATACTCACCTCGAAACTTTATTCCCCCTAGTTGCAGCTAAGATGAGATTGCTTAGTTACAAAGTACAAAAAGATGCACATGGAAAATACTAAATCCTCTTTTGGATGATGGGATGCGTGTTCGAATTGAAGAGGTAAACGATGTGGTCGGGGATCACTAGACTTGCCAACAAGAGTGGAGGAGGTTCACTCTTTTGTCTCTGTGGGACACTTTAAGCTCTCAACACACATTGTCATTATTTTTAATTCTCTTCTAATTCAAACTCTAAATTCTGACTACACCCAAGGTTGAGGTTCCTTTCTATTTACAAGATTGTGGGAGAGTCAAAGAAATGATAAGAAGTCCACAAATAGTAAGGTAGTTCAATTGCAGCAAGTGTTTTCAAAATTAGAGGGTAAAACACATGTTTTCTTGCATTCTATGTAGAATGTGACAAATGACGCATTTTATAACCTCCAGAAATGGAAGATGATTTGTCATATTAATTACTAGAATATTCCTCCCATTAATTGTGAATCGATGCAATAAAGCAGAAATAAATCTAGGTCAATCGCATGGTCTCTAGGATTATCTTAAAAAGGAAATAATTCAAAATTTGAAATTATCTCGAAAAGGGAAAGTAGAATACACCCTAGGGGAGAGACAAATGTCATGTGTTTTATATAAAATGCAAAAGGGCTAGTGTTTCACACCCTTTATTTCAAATCTTACCAAATTTGGTGTCATATCAACAATGCTTAATTGGATAACTACAGTAAGGTAAGATTAGTCAACACGGATTCCAATTAAGGATGGTGGACTTGCCCAAAAATGGAAAGTCAACTCGATTCCAAAAAAGGAAAGTTTGATTGGAATCAAGGAAGACACTATAAAATGTAAGGAATTATGTGTTCAACGGCATTATGCGTTTAACATAAAACACAACGTATTCTACGTTTTATGTAGAACACTAAGAGAGTTGTGAGACGAAGTGAATGACCCTTATGGCTATATGGAAGATGGTATGTGGTGCTCAACCTAAAAAATGATCTAGTACCCAAAATGGAATATCTAAAGCTATATTTTACTCTTGTTCTTTTGAATCAAGATAATGCTTTGTATGTGGTTGTATTAGAACATGAGGATCCACCTCAACCTCATGCTCCACTTGTTTCCTAGTATCCACATCTGCATTTATATCAGAAAAAATGACAACAGAATCAGTCTTCGAAAACAACATAGCAGACTCAATGAAAATTACATTTTTCTTAATGATTAACTTTGGTGATTTAAGATCAAGGTACCATAATTTATATCTTTTTACCCTAGAGGCATAACCGACAAAAATACACTTTCCAAACCTAGGTTCCAATTTTCTTGATCTACATGTGCATAAATACGACAACCAAATATTCTCAAATTTTAATAATCAGGAGGATGACCAGATTATATCTCTTTTGGTGTTTTGCTATTTATGGATGATGAAGGAGAACAATTGACTAGATATTCCACTATAGCAACTACTTTTGCCTAGAAATCTTTTGACAAACCAGTATTTAATAACATGCATCGTGATCTCTCCAATAGGGTTTTGTTCATCCGCTCTGTAACTTGATTTTGTTGTGGTGTATGCCTTACAGTACTATGTTTGACGATGCCTTCATATTTACAGAACTCATTAAATTTTGATGAATAAAACTCCAAACCATTATCAATTCTCAACTTCTTTATTTTCTTTTTAGTCTGCTTCTTAATTAATGTCTTCTATTGCTTGAAGTGTTTGAACACTTCATCTTAGAATTTTAGCACATAAATCCAAACCTTCCTAGAGTAGGCATCAATGAAGGTCAACATATATCTCACACAATTTTTTGAAGGAATACGTGATGAACCTTACAAATTAGAATGGATATAATCCAATGTGCCTTTGGTTCTATACTTTTCCACAACGTAATGCGATCTATTTTTGACAACAATGTGGTGGTAACTGTTGTAGTACCTGTAACTGTATTTTCCTTTAAGAGACAAAGAGTTCTAAATCTCCTTGCCTTCATGACAAGATGGTTGTCTTTAGTAACCGTTAATACTCCATCATCTTAAGAATACTTGCATCTTTTTCTTCTAGAGTGCCGAAGGAGATAAGGTTCTTGTTCAGATGAGGAACATGTCGTACATCTCTTAATGTCACTACTATTCCATCATACATCTTTAACTTAATTTTGCTAATTCCAAATGCCTTGGATTGTGTATCATTACCCATCAACACAACACCACCCTCAATAGACTTGTAGGTAGGAAACCAATTTATGTTGAGAGACATATGGTATGTACAACGAAAGTCGAAGTTCCAATCATTTTTTGATTTGCATGGGTTAGTAGCCACAAACATGTAACTACAATCCAAACATTATACCTTCACATAACTTGCCTTTGCCGAATTCTCTTTGGACTTACCAGAATGATATTTACTTTTGTCCATGTTTTGGAGTTTCCAACATTCATCCGTGACATGTTCTTTCTTCTTACAATAGTTACAATATTTAGTCTTTTCTTTAGACCTTGCTTTATTTTTTTTCTTGTTTGCTGAATTTCATTCCATCACTACAAGAAAACTAAGAATATGTGATATACAATGTTAGTTGTTTATCACCAAAAATGATATATAGTGACAAACATATTAAGTTTGACATAAAATATTTGATTATTTATGACAATAGTATTTTTTTGTCATATTTGTTTGTTCGCCCATCACATATTATTTAGCAATTGTGACTAACTTTGTTTATCGTCACAAATTACACATGTTGTTCACAAATGATCTAAATATTGTGATAATAAAGTTTGAGGGTCATGTTATACCATGTTATTTAATTCCTTATAATATTTTTCAATAAAAAAAACTACTCCCTCCAAAATAGAGCAATACATCTCTCAATTGCTACCATCTCTTAAACATGTTTATTTGATTTTAACTTCGAGGTTTTCTCGATCAGTTTGTCGCCTCCTTCACACAACTTCACCTCACCTTCCATTGTACCTCTAACTCCTTCCTTTTACAATAGGCTCCACCTCCTTTGCCTACATCCATCTCCACCTCCCCTGTCTACACCGTTCCGACTCCCCCTCTACTTGCCTTGCTGCTGCGCCTCCGCCTCTGCCTCCTCCCTCCTACGTCTAGCTTCACCTCCCCCACCTACGTCCTTTTGGCTCCACCTTCTCGTTCTCTTGCAATCGTGCCTCCCCCTTTGGCTTTTCACTCTTGCCTTCGATCCCCCTCCATATGCAGTCTTGCCTTCCCCTCTGGCTTTTGCTTTGCCTCATTCTCTTCCTTCAACATCCCTTGCTACTAAATCTAGTAAAGTATTGATTTTATGATTTTAAATGATATTGTACATGATTTTCTATGGAATGGGCTACTAAGTCCCTTTCCTGCCTCCCTCTCTTGATTGCTATGGAATGTGCCATGTCTCTTGATTTGTTATTTAAATGTATTGAACTTATTAGGAAGATATGTTGTTTACTTATTTAGAACTTTAACTTTGTGATATGATTACACATGGTGTTTTAGTGATGTATTTTGGTGATGTTGAACAATTATTATGCATAAGCTTGAATTTTTCTTGTATGTGTTTTGATGGTGTTTCTGTTGTGTTTCTTTTGCATTTGTTTCTGCATTATTTCTAATATCTATCCTTATTACTTAGTGCTTCAGCCTTCCCATAACTAGTAATAGTACTTGTCAATTGTTAATCTATCAGGTCTTTCGTGAATAAAGATGACTTGACATCATTTATAGAGATATCATTTCTACCATATATGAGAGTTTCCCATAAATATTTGTAGGAGAGCGGTAACGAACATAGTGACAACAAAACTAAATCTTTATCTTTGATCTTCTCAACCATATTTTCTAAATTCATGATCATAGAATTGAAATTATAAGGGTGTAATTTAATGAATGTACCTTTGACTATATAGAGTATAAACAACTGTTGCTTCAAAGACCTACTGCGGTCTTCTCTTGCACAACCTCCCAAAGAACATCATTCGATAAGCGTAGTTGCATACTCGTTAGGGCTTTCTCTCTCATATTTGACTTATCATCATCATTCATTGTTTTTGACATCTTCTCTTTTCCTTTAAACACCTTCGATATTCTTTGTTGAACTAGAACTGTGCACATCTTCACTTGGCATAGACTAAAATTAAGATTCCGGTCATAGTGTTCGATCTCAAACTTTACTGTCATCATTGTAGATAGATCAAAATCCACAAGAAGAAGCTCTAATACTAGTTTGTTGGGAAAACACGTCTAAATGCACGAAATACAATCAAATAGCTAAATGAGAAAGGAAGAATATAGTGATAAAAGCACAATGCACACACAAAGATGAACGAGATTCAACCAGAATGGTCTATGTGCTTGAGGTAGAGACAAATTCCACTATAAGATGAGAGTAATAATACAAAAATGTAAAGTCTAAAACCATTGTGATTCCATTGTAAGAGAACTATCATATCGTTCTCTTTAACAAAGGAATTAGGAATTGAAGAATAAAAAAGATGAGTTATTGTACCTTAACCCTAAAATACACACACACACACTCACATCTATACATATTTGGTACATCTTCCCTCGTAGTCACCTTAGATAATGCTACATCTAGACCGTCCATTACTAAATCCATTATCAAGTAGATTTTATTAAAAACCACAAACCACCATAAGAAAACCACCATGGATTACCAATTCAAAATTCAAAAAACTAATCTAATTTAGTAACTAACGTAGTAATTAACTAACAACACACATTTCAAAATCCCCCCACTCTTGTAATGGCATATTCACTATGACGTGACTGAAATCTACCATTCACCATTCCCAGAATTCTTTCCGTCATTTATGAAAACCCATTTCTCCCCCTTTAGTACATTATTGTTATTTTCTTTGAAGTTGTTAATATTTGATTCCAAAGTTAGTATTACTAAATCTAGAATAGTTCATTAACAACAAATATACGTACCAATTATTATCAGTTGCATTTGTGATGCTTATAGGAAGTTTTTTTTTGGCATAAAGCGTAACCTTTTATTAATATAATGATAAGTTACAAAGCACGAAGGTTAGAAAAAGAACTATGGAACAAAAAGTCCAAAGTCAAGAGTACTCCAGAGTAGTAACTATGCTCCCTTATGCACAAAGAATAGCAGCACTTACAAGAAGAATAACTAGATAAGCGAACCAAGTATGCAATAGCAAGGGTTGGCAATCATGTAGAGTACATAATTGCCAAAATAAACTCCATCCCAAATCCCAAAAACATAGCCCTTGCAAGAAAAAAGAGGAAGGAGACAAAGTTTATTCAAGTACTCAGCCACTATATAAACCATCTGGCTAGGGAACAACCCACGAAACCTCACTGAAGCTACTTTTGATGTATGAAAGGAATACCCCATCTATCTAGGTTGCAGATCTCACGTAACTCTGAAAGCATTTCACTAAAAGAATGATAAATATAATCTCTCCTGGAAAGACTACAGAAAACTACAGTAGCATCACTTTCACGATAATAATGTGAAAATAAAATAGAAGAGAAGGACGAATGCCTTCGGATCATCTTACACCATTCATTGCATTTCCATTGAGTAGTCATCTCTCCTTTCAACATATGAATCACATTCAACGAGTTAGACTCAACAACAGCTAAGGTGACATTTGAAGCTTCACAGATCTAAAAAAGATCTCAAATAGCCCGCATCTTAGTCACATTGTTTGTCACAGAGTCATAGTAACTAGAGAAGGCCAAGATGACTTAACCCTCAAAAGACCGAACAACCCCACCTCCATTAGACGAGTTAGTCTTACGCGACCCATCAACATTGGCTTTCAACCCTCCTTTATACGGATGCCAGTTTATCACCATATACCAAGGATCGAAAACCACCCGAACCTTGAACCCTCTATCAATAAGGTCACAAACCATACCTCCTTGAGCACAAAACTTTTTTCCATCCATCGTAACATTGCAATTAGCTATGATAAGAAATGATACCTAAGACCAAGATTTAGAGAAATTAGAAAATCTCCTAGCACAATGCTCCCTTCAAATGTGCCAACAAATGAAACCTGGAACAACACCAATCAAAACCTTTCTATAAGAAGAAGCATTAGCAGCTTGAACCTACGCCCGAATAGTATCAAACACGCAGTGTAACACATCTTATAGGAAGTTATTGTTAGATATGAATCTAGTATAAGAAAATACGGAATAAATATAACATTCTCGATAATATTTACCCAACATTCAAATATACAATTACAATTTTTTTACTTAAAAGAAGTTTATGCTTAATATAAATTTAGTGTTAATAAAAATGATATACTTTCAATATTGACAAATCTATAATTGAATTAGTACTACTAAATATAAAATAGTTTCAGTGTCACACAACGCAACACTAAGTTAGTAATATTAAATCACGGAATAGTTTCAATACTACAAAATGAATTTACCAAAAGTTTTCATTAATAGTTACACGCTTTAGTAAATAGTTTAGTAACACTAATACCAGGATAGTTTCAGTATTATGAAATGTGTGTACCAAACATTTCTAGTTACAAATATTATCTCAAACACATATTCAACATTGAACATTGTATGCACACATGTATCTATTAAACACTTGATTGAAACCAATGAAGAACTAGGGAAAAAAATACAAAAAAATGGTATTACCAAAAATACTAGATACGACATAGTTCGATAGTGCCAAAACTATAATTGAATTAGTATTACTAAACACAGAATAGTTTCAATGTCATACAATACATTACTAATTTAGTAATACCAAATAACACTTAATCATAAAAAAGGAAACCTTAACACACGTTGCAATATTTTTTAGAATTTAAAATTCAATGTGTAGTGTTATAGGATTAGATGGTTATATAATGAATTCTTAACACATGCGAAATATTATAAGTTTATTAATAATACGTTACTTGATTTACATGGCTTGAATCATCATCATACGTACATTTATTTAATAAACAAATGCCCATTTGACATGACTTAAATTTACACCACACGTAATATATTTGAATAAAATAATGTCCAATTGACATGAATATGGGTACCAATTATTGTAATTACAAGGAAGATTTTTAAATTTAATTTTAGATTCATAATGCCTTGTATTACGGACGGTTGCATATGGAAACCAGTACACGTCAACACATTAATGAGATACAATTTTGGATTTTTGATTAATGTATTAAATATGGAACTAAAAAATTATTATTATTTTAATAATACTAAATTATTGATTAATGTAATGTTTTTAATCAAATGTAATTGTAGTTACGAAATTATTTCTTATTTAGTTCCGTAATACTAAACTAAAATAAACATTTAGTAACACTAAACATTCAGTAATACAAAATTATTTTTTATTCAATTTATTAATACAAAACTATTTTTTATTTAGTTCAATAATACTAAACTGAAAAACTAAACTATTTTTTACTCAGATCAATAACTACTACATTTAAATGCAATTCAAAAAATTTAAAATTTTTTCCCTCCAAAGAGAAACTATTGGTGGTATTACTTTAAATAAGGTGGTTTCAATTATGTTTATTGGATTTAGATCTAACGTTTTATATCAATCTTCCTTCAAATAAGTTTATTTTGAAAAAGGATGTAACTGATTTGGCTCCTATATATATATATATATATATATATATAGAGGAAATTTTGAATGAGGCCAGGGCCCATTTTATGTAAATTAAGCTCCTATGTTATTTTCATAATCCGTAAATGATATCAAACTTTCAACCGTAGGATATGATCTATGTCATATATTGATTCAACATATCAAATATCAATTATTTTTGAAACTTTAATGTTAGGAATCAAAGATAAATAAAAAATTTCAAATAAAAATAAGCCTATGAGTTATGAATTTATCGTTATATCTCAAAATCCATCAATCAAATGTGAAATCCAAACGGTGGATATGGTCTACATTATTGATAATATTTATGTGTAACGCTCTCAATTTCCACAATAATTTAAAATAAATTAAATTACAAGAAATTAAAAGCTAAACAATAATATCTATAACCAAGAACCTGTGTGTGCAGTTGCAAGACTCCAGACTATGTGTATTATACCAAACTCACTTGCTCGCCTACACCTGCAACCTAAAACCACGAGAAACAAGCGTGAGTGACAAAAGTCACCCAATATGCACCCCACGAAAACGACGGAAAACAAAATTATAATTATTTTCCTTTAAAACCATTTCGCAATTATTTTCTCCAAATCCACCAAAAACCAACAACTCGGGTCCAATAGACCAAAAATCACGAAACAAAGCCCTACTAGACTCAAACCATAAGAAACACGACCTATGCTGGCCAAATCAAACAGGCAAAGGCTCTATCAGCTTAAGACTCAAGCAAGGCCCTTAATGGCCAAAACCATACACAATGAGTTGGGAAGCCTAAAGCTAGGCAACTAACTTTAGTCACAAGCAGCCACCGAAGTGCATTGCATTGTCATTCTGTGTAGGAGCCATGTCGTTCCGCGATTCTCTCACTTGAAGATTCCTTACAAACCCAATCCCTCCTAGGAAAACAATCCTGTCTTTCAGGATGCTACTAGCTATGGGGCATGTGTCTCACCAACACTTGCCATCACAAAGCATGCCTCTTTACAACGTCCTCCACACGGTACTTAGGAGAGAGTCTCATACCTCCACACCTGACAACATCCAAGCCTTAGTGCTCACGGCCACAGCACGAGTATCATACCTCCCCATCATGCCACAAAACACCTCAACCCGTGGACCACAACCCTAAACAACAGTCAAGGAGTCTCATACCTCTAAGACTCGACGAATCTCTGTCTCAGGTATCTTGGCCCCTGACATCAACCAGCGATACGCACTTGACCATCCAAGAATGTTGTTACATTCTTTGGTTCCGACGATACGATCCCACGGTCTCTCGGTTTGCACATAGAAAATCAGGAAAACTCATTTCCAAAATAGGCCATAATATTCCTTTGAAATCCATTTTCAAAACTATTTTATATCTTTGGAAAACTAATCCAAAATCTTCACAAAATCGACGCATTAGGTGTCCCACAAGACCACCACAGATTGTCCACAAAACCGCCTCAAAAGGGCATGTAAAACACCTCGAAGAAATCCATCGAGAATCCATTTAAAAACAACAGCTAGGTCTGATTTGGCATACTATTTTGAAACGGTTGACTAAAGTGGGGCTTAAGGCACCTAAACGGAAGACCTAAAACTAGTCTGGATGTCCGAAATTCCCTGATCTGATTGACCGAGTTAGAACAGTCGATCGAAACAGGTCAACAATCAACACCTGAGGGACAGAATGGTAAACTGAGTTGAGTTCGGTTGACCAAAACAGGCTCAAAGGGACCTTGAACATAGCAAAATGGCATACCGAAATAATTCAATATGTCGTTTTTTGAGAAATCAGAAAACGAGACCCAACGCAGTCCATCTCTTCTCCCTAAAATGGGAGTGAGGGGCGGACCTGTAAAACACACCACAAAATGCAACTAAAATATATCTCGTAGACCCTCGAGTCTGCTCCAAAACCACACAAATAAAACTATGATTGTAACATCAAGGCCTGATTATCCATTTTTATAATAAACCATGTATTATTTGTAATATTGTGTTTAATGGTTTATTAATGGGTAATCTGTTGTTTCTTGGTTGTGTGTGGTTTTCTGTGCATCAGGTTGTGATTTGGGACC
>JAMKQA010016165.1:0-11143 GCA_024699735.1 Posidonia australis
ATTGCTTGAGTAGTTAAGTTATTTATACGTACAAAATAAACTCCTTACATGCAATTTTTCATTCACCCATAAAAACTGATATAAGTAAATTAAAAAGTGTTAATTCTCTATTCACCCCCCCTCTAGAGGAACTATTCGATCCTACATCAGTTCCCTCGACCTCACTTAGGGAGGGGCATCTATAGACACCCCGATTTTGCAGTCACTAGGCGACAGACTTCTAGGATGATGCTCCAGTTGTGGTGGACCCAATCTGACCCTTTAAACCCAAAAATAAGACCAAAACCTGTTCTGAAACCCAAACTAGTAGCCCGAGCCTGAGCCCAAACCAAACACCATATGTCCAACCATAAACCCATTTTGGCCCACAAAGATAAAAGTAAGACATAAACCTAAAAATAAACAAAACTAAAACCAAGCCCAAACATAAACCTAAACATAAAATAAACTAAAACCAAGACCAAACATGAACCCAAAAAAGGAATAATAATAAAAAGGATAAAATAAACTAAAATCCAAATTAAACCTAAACCTAAAAAATAAAACAAATCAAAAATACAACCAAACCTAAAACAAGCCTACAAAAAAAAAAAAAATAAACCAAGACCAAAACAAATCTAAACTAAATCAAAAGATAAAAATGAGCACAAACCCAATAATAATAAGGCCACACCATAAGCCCAAACTAAACCCTAGGCCCATGCAAACCTATCTCAACCCTTGAAACCAAATCCAACATAGCAACATAATCAAAACCCTAATGCTACTCGTTTAGTCAATCTCCACCACTCATTTAAACCCAAAACACATTCTACACATCCCATGCAAAACCCTACCCTATATAAGTGTTGACACCTCAGATTTTACAGGAAGGAATGAACGGATCTAGAGGAGCTATGATCTTGGAGCTGTCTCGATAAAAGTTCATGACTGCTATTGGTTTCCAGTTGTTCCACGGTAAGAGGCGAATGGGCTTAAAGGCTATATGATTGACTTTTATTGGGCCAAGCAAAAGTTCCAACCAGCTATATATGGTGAAAGTGACTGGCGAATATAGCTGGTGAAAGTAAGCGGCGGATTTCACTGGCAAAATGCCCTGTTTTAGTGTTGAATGGTAGAAAAGTCTTTATTGCTGCTTAATTTTTTGATTTTCTACTAATGACGGCCAAGACTGTGATTGGCCTCGTTTCTTTCATCTCCAAGTACCATGGTGCCCTTAATTTGGTAGTGAATTCACAATTTCAAGCCCTCAGAAATCATCAGCACCATCCGTCGGACCGTTAAGCATCCACAGCCTCAATTCATCTCCAGTGCCTATTTAAACCCTTTCGCGCCACTCTGGAGGGAAGGATCGCCACCACTACAACCAGCTCCCAAGGGTTCAGCTCCAGACTTCCTCCAGTGATCCAGCTCCAGTGTCATTACCTTCGACAGCAAACTCAGCCCTAGTCGATGACGCCCAAGCTTAAGGAAGCCTTTCGACAACGCACAACACTCCAATAGTAAGTCTCCTACCTTTCCCCGTAGTCATTTTAACGTCATTTGAGCATGTGGGTAGCTAGAAATAAGCTCCCGACGCTTTCTCTCTTTGCCTCCTCCTTTGATCTAGAGATGCTAATTGGGGAGGGAATTTGTAGCCTCTCTGTGCACGGGGTGCACAATTCTTCCTCCACTTTGTTTCCCCTGCCTTCCTGAGCTCTAGACAGCACTCGATGCCCTCCGATGAGGACGATCGATACCTTCATTGATGAGAGAGGCAGGCAAAGGAATCCATCCGGTCTTCCGCGGTTGAGGCCTGTAGTCTTGCTTTGCTTCGCCGCCTCAGCTCCTCTAATGCTCATTTCTCTACCTCTACTCCTCCCTAATCCTCAGCAAGGATTGACGGTGATGCTTTATGAACACCAAAGACCTTGCCGACGAGCTCAAAGAAGAGGACAGTAGGAGTTTCTGCCTGGCAGTTGGATCATCGATGAAGCCTCTCCATCACTCGAGCATGCTTCCTACGCACCAAAACCGCTCACCCTGGCCATGCCAACGATTGCTAGAGCCAGCTAGGGTTTCCTCCGGTGAAATTGATAGGGAGAGAAGCTCATGATGCCACTCTTCAATCTAGACGATCAGGAGTCTTCCAAGCGCCATCCTCCGGCATGTCCAAGCAACATTCAAGCAATGCACACTAGAAGCGCCACAATTTGATTGGAGCTCAGCCATTGGACAAATGGCGGGTCACGCGGTTCCCGATAGCAGAGGAAGCTAGTGATTGGTTCAGGTGAGAAGAGCTAGTGGTTACAGGCGACGGTTTCAACTAACAGAATTAGCTGGCAAAAATCATTGGCGTGGGGCCCAGAGATCTAGGTAGTTATAATTGATTCTTGGTTTCTTGATTTGACTAATCATTGATTTCTTGGATTTCCATAGAAATCCCCACTCAACCTTGGGGCAATTGATCTTTTGGCATGATTTGCCAAAAATGCTTTTTTCTTTGCAATTTTATCATTTCTCCCATATTTTCTAATTTTCATGATTTTATGACTTGATTTGGATTTTCATCGCCCGAGAGCATACATTAACAGGCTTGACAATGCCAACATGGACCCGAATGAGATTATTTTCTTTTATTTGGTTTCCTCGGATTTTCCTAAGTTTTCACTGTTTTGCGTGATGCTTTTCGAGCATTTCTAATTTTCATGATCACCAAGGGCATACAGTAAAGCAGCACTTTCAATGCCTACGTTGTCCCTTGGATTATTTTCCTTATCATTTCTCTTTTATTCATTGTTTTCTTGGAGATTTGTTATGTTTTCGCTTTCATCTTAGGCATGTGCATGAGAAGTAGACAAGCATACACACACTAGATCATGAGCAAGCGGTTAACCTTGAAAGACCGTATTCTTTAGGCGTATGGGGGTGCCTAACATCTTCCCCATGCGTAACCAAAATCCTTACCCTTTCTCTAGCCCGTAGTTATTTTCACACTACATCCATTAGGCACGTGGCACACATGTGTCTTTGTATTGATTTCTTTTTGTTTTTCATTGTGTTTGGTTTTCCTCGTCTTTCCATTAAAAGACTAGGTGGCGACTCCTTTTCCTTATCCTTTTCTTATCTTTCTTTGGTGTTTCTATGTCGAGTCTCCTTCCTCGGATTCACCATTTTCATCATGACCATATTGGGATTCCTCGAGTGTTCCCACACATCAGAGAGTCGTGCATGGCCACAATAAGCCTATCCCACACAAGAAGTAGAGAAGGTTTTGAAGGTCACGTAGAGAGGAGAGTTGGGAGGAAGAGAAGAGGATTCACGTAAGAGAGATAAGGAAAAAGAGAAAACGGAGAGAGAAAAACCCTAGCAAGAGAAAAGGAAAAGAGAGAAACACCCACAAACCCTAGCCTCCACATGAAAGATAGGAGAAGGAGACGTCATTGCAGCCCAAGCCCTCCTCCATGTCCAGCAACCGCTGCCACTGTCGAAGGACGTCAAAAATCGTCCATCGCGCAGATCCTCATAAGACTTGTTTACATACCTATTATTTTCATGTTTTTAATGCATATCAGCATGTGTTCAGGGGCTTTCTCGCTATTTCATCTTTGTTTTATGTATTACACAAGTTTTTTGGTGATGGGTCACTGTCCACGCAAGGCCGTCGATCTTTGAGCGTGAACGGTGAGCGCTTTCTCTCGTTCTCGCATGCAGATGTCTTCCTCCATTCCCACAGTCCACACAAACCCAATGTCACATCCATGTAGTCTCCAAAACTCCAGACCCATGCAAGAAAGAGAGAGAGAGAGAGAGGCAGTCCATGAACCCAACACTAGCCATACCCTCCATGTCTTTGTCGTCCCGTAGCCTCCCCAATCACAGCCATGTCCTGTCCAAGCCCATACGACCATCTCAGTCACCCCATACATCAGAGACCATGTCCAAACCCTAGACTCATACAAGAGAGAAAGAAAAGAGAGAGAGAGAAAGAAAAGAGAGAGAGAGAGAGAGAGACAAACTAACACTCCACTAGAACCACAGATCCATGCATCCAAGAGAGAGAGAGGGAGAGAGATAATAGGACCTGCAACCCTAGGGCAACCCTACATGCAAGAGGAGGAAGACGACCACTGGTCGCCATAATGAGAGGTGATTGGTCTCGTTGCCACACCCATAGGTGACGAGATCGGGCGCCTATCAGACGGGCGATAGATAATCTTCAGTACATTTTTCCCCACAGGCTCTAATTTTTTCACTATTTGTGATGATTTTTATTGCCTATAGTGGCGATATGAAAAAATAAAAATGATTATATTCCTGTCCACTATCGTTTTGTCTTTTTATCGATTTCTAGGGTTGTTTTTTGTCCACCAATAGGTTATAAACTATTTGCTTGGCAGCAAAGTCATAATTCATTAGGATTCCTTATCAGATTTGACCAACTAAGCGAAGCGAACCTGGACTGGTGCAAGTGGCCTACCCATACTCTGTCTCGGTTGTAACTATCAGGTTAGGGAACCTAACATTTCCTAGGGGATTATTTTAGACTTCACCTTTCTCCCTAATTCTATAACAAACCCTAGTAGAAACTTAATATCTTGTTGTTTTGTGTTTATTTATTTATTATGGTTCGCTAAGACCGACCCATAAGGATAGAATCTTGGGTTACGAGCCGTTCTTTAGAGAGACAAACTCGCAATCTAGGCCCTCTTGGTGGACCCTTACGAAGGTCAAAGAGCGATACTAAAGAACCCAAATCCTGGTGAGTGCCCCCAGAACCCAGAAATCAACTTCACCCTTGCCATAGGAACCCACATGATTGAGCGAACACAGATTAATCAAATCATTGAATAAATATCTGAACCCATTAAAACTGGGTTCTTCTCTGAAACTTCACTGCTTAAGTAGATTTGTTTGATGTCTATTCTGTCCAAGACTGATTTGGGCTGTTGGGTCAGTCTGAGGCACGTGTCGTCAGGCTGAGAGGCAACGCCCCTTGTCACCCAATTAAGCGACGACATGATCTGACGCTGCAAAGAAGGGCGATGTTAGGAGAATCATTCTATTTTACTTGTTTGCTGGATGACGTGTGTTCTGAGCATGTTTATACCTCATAAGACCCTCTACATGGCCTTGCATATTATCTGTTTGAGCGTATCTTGCCATTTATTCACAAATGTTGATGTTTAATCCAACTTAATATGTTTTGATTGACGTTTTCCTTGTTTTACCGGCATCCGCATAGCATTGAGCATCATTCCCACTTGGGCCTACATTAATAACTTCCATGAATTGCATATTGCATATCACCCAAGGGAGTACACTAATTAGCAATATCGCCTACATCATGTTCCAAATCGGCTTCCATGCATTGCATATCGCCTAAGGGCATACAATAAATAGCACTCGTGCTAACATAATGACCCGAGCATGGCATGTATTATTTTCCATGGTGTTCTTTTGGTTCCTCGCATTCATCTTTAGGACGAGGATACTTACTTTGTCGAGCTCTTGTGTAGAACTCGTACAACATGGCTGAACATTAGGTTGCAT
The DNA here is from genome assembly GCA_024699735.1 of Posidonia australis. Taxonomy (NCBI): domain Eukaryota; kingdom Viridiplantae; phylum Streptophyta; class Magnoliopsida; order Alismatales; family Posidoniaceae; genus Posidonia; species Posidonia australis. The sequence continues at coordinate 5,533 of JAMKQA010016165.1, forward strand.
GGTTTTTACCTCTTGCATTTCGCTTGTTTTCGCGTGACATGAAGCAAATATCTATCCTCTACACAAGCATGCATACATTTGCATTTTCCACACACACGAGCAGAAAAGTGCAAAAAGACTGATTCATAGAGCATACAGGAGTACCTAACACCTTCCTTGTGCGTGATAGGGGTCCTTACCCGTTTCTCTGCCTACAATGACCTATGTGTTATCCATTGGCATTGGAGTCATTTCTTTTTTTCTTTATTGATTGTTTGTTTGCTCTACATTGCATTGCATTATTTCGATTTTCCTCATCTTTCCGTTAAATAGACTAGGTGGCGACTCACCTTATCCATTTCTTCTGTTTTTATGTGTTTTCCAGTGCTTTTGAGTTGAGCGCCCCTTTCCTCAGACTCACCGCTCCCACCGTGCCCCTGTCTGTCCCCTACGCCAGCATGGTCACACATCCATCAACTATCTCTACCTGGTCAGCAAGTCCAATATCATGCCATTCCTCCTTTTCTATTAGGATTGATAATCCTAACTATCCAACTGATGACTTGTCATGCCCTTTCTTGTGCAAACATGATGACTTGTCATGCCCCTCTCTTCAGGATGACTTACCATTTGCTAGACTCCCAGCATTGCATTATCATCCAATATCTACATCATCATCTAGCATCATCACATCTTCCAACGTTGCATCATCATCAGCAACCAGCATGAGTTTTCATCCACATCAATCTTATCGCATCAGCATTGCATAGAGCTACACATATCCCCAGTGGATTTCAATGCACTAGCATGTTTTTGCACTTGCACTTGCATCTCAATAGCAAATCCCAACTTTCAGTGCATCCACCGAATAAGTGGCTCATCACTAATAGTACTTTTCGCTCTCCTATTGTAACATCTAGGTTTGTATGGTCTAGGATTTGCCGAATGATATGAGTGTTGCTCTAGGACATTAATTCTAGTTTGGTTGTAATTTTTGGTAATTGTGGAGTAAGCTTGGTTGAGATTACTAGGAGTAGATCACCTGTATTTGTAAATATATTTATTGGATAATTATAGTGAATTCATGGTTATCTCCCTCTTTGGTTTTCAGATTTCTTTGTATTATACGTGTGGTTTCCCCTTGGTTCTGCAAAGTGATAAGACTTGGCATGTTGTGGCAGATGAAGGTGTGGGGTCAGGTTGTGGATGTAACTCCAGATGCTACAACGCTGCCCATGACCCCAACTCATGAATTATTTCATGAAAGGTGTGCCTATAAACACCCCGATTTTGCAGTCATTTGGGAGTGAACTGCTAGGATAATGCTTTGGCTATAGTGGACCCAACCTATTCATCTTAACCAAAACCTATCCTAAAGCCCAAACCAAATACCACAGGTCCAAACATAAACCTAAACCTAAACTAAACTAAAACCAAGCCCAAACGTAAACCAAAAAAAATAAACTAAATCCAAAGTTAAACCTAAATGTAAATCTCAAAATAAAACCTAAACCAAAAAAGGTAAAATGAACCAAAAACAACATTAAGCTTAAAAGAATAAAATCTAAACCTAAGATAATAAAATAAATAAAAATAAACTAAAACAAACGTAAGCATAAACCTTAAAAATAAAATAAAATAAAGTAAGACCAAACTTAAACCAAACCTAAAATAATAAATAAAAATAAACTAAGACAAACCTAAGCATAAACCTAAAAAATAAAATAAAATGAACTAAGACCAAAACTAAAATAATAATAAAAAATAAACTAAGACAAACCTAAGCATAAACCTAAAAAGTAAAATAAAAAAAAACTAAGACCAAACTTAAACTAAATCTAAGAAATTAAATAAAAATAAAACCCAACCACCATCAACCTAATTAATTAAAATCTACACCGAACAAAAAAGTAAATAATATCTAAATCAAAACTAAAAAAATAAATAAACACATACTCAAAACAAAAAACTGTAATAAACCCAAATATAATCCACATCATAGGCCAAACCCAAATGCTATCCTTTTAAACACAAACCCATACCCTAAGTCCAATCTAAACCTTAAATCCATGCAAACCTCTCCAATACCCTAATGTCAATCCCCACCACTCATTTAAATCTAAACACATCCTATGTCCCACAATGAAACCCTAACCCTATTTAAGCCAGCCACATAAGAGGAGAAGAGACAGAGAAGAATGCCCTAGCAAGAGGCATGTAGAAAGGAGTCTAGAATGAGAAACAAAAGCCATCCTCCTTCCCATCCCAAAAACCATACCAAAACCCTAGCCTTTTCCCTATGAACCCAAATAGCACCATTCTTCCCCTCCATATCACAGCTTCAGTCATCCACCACGCCTCCTTCCACAAAACCATCCCACAGCCCAACTGTTGAGCCGTCGCTACACCATCGAAAGGCTGGCCACTACATGTGCCAGGGAAAGATCCCCCTCAGCCATGCGATGCAGGTAGCCACTCATGCATATCTATGTGTTTTGATTCTTTTCTTCTTCTTTTTCCTTCTCTTTTTGCTTCGTTCGCCCTCCTCATGCATGCATCCCCATAGAGCACAAACAACCACCCCTACCACCCTTCGGTCCGAACCCAACCACAATGTTGTTGACCATCTTCCATCCATCCAACCTACAAACCCAACTCTAGCCACATCCTTACAACCAACAATCACATCTCTAGCCATCCTTCAACACCCATGATGTCCGTCCTCCATAGCCTCCCCTCCATATGGTCACCATTTTCCTACTTTCCACGTGAACCCAACAAAACCAGCCACCCTCCATCCCAACCATTACATCTACCTTAAACCCTAATAAGCACAGGGGTAGAGAAGGTCGACCGTAGACCCACCTCCACGTCGAAAATCCACTATCATCCTCCATCCGTCCTCCATGTGAACCCAACCAGCCGTATGGTCGCCACGACCAACACCCATGCACGAGAAAGAAAAGGGAGAGAGGAGGAAACCTTGACCTGTAGCTCATTCCAACAACACACCCTAACCCCAGCACCATCCACCATCACCACATCCAGTAACCCATGTAGCACACGACATCCAACAGTTCCCCCATACAAGAAAGAGAGTGAGGGAGAGGGAGAGGAGCAACCAATGCACTAACCTACCCACATCCAACATTCCACCATACGAGAGAAAAAAAGGGAGGGAGAGGAAGAGAAGCAACCCATTCAGTAAAACCAAACCTATGTCCGTACAAGAAAGAGAGAGAGAAACTAAACCCAATGCCAAAACCCTAGATCCCCATGCACAGGAGCGAGAGAAAGGGAGAGGAAAGAAACCAAACCTATAAGCCTAGGGCAACCCTACATGCGAGAGGAGGAAGACGAACATATGTCACTGTAACAAGGGGCGACTGGGCTCGTCACCAAACCCATAGGCGACGAGGTCAAGCGCTTATCAGACAGGTGATTGATGATCCCCAGAACATTTTTCCCTCCAGGCTTTGTTTTTATTGTTTGTGCTGATTTTTATTGCCTATGGTAGTGATCTCAATAAATAAAACTGATAATATTCCTTTCCACTGTTCATTATGGCTTTTTAATGGATTCTAGGGATGTTTTATGTCCACCAATAGGGTGGAAACTAATTGCTTGATAGCAAAGTTATAGTTCCTTAGGGTTCTCAAAGTAGTTTGACCAATTGAGTAGAGTGAACTTAGGCCGGTGCAAGTTGCCTACCAATACTTTGTCTCAATTGAGTAGACTTCACCTTTCTCCCTAAGCCTGTAACAAACCCTAGTAAAGACTTGACATCTTGCTATTTGATGTTTATTTATTTCTTTGTGGTTTTCTTCGACCAACCTTTAACGACAGAATCTTGGGTTGTGGGCCCCTTTTTAGAGAGACAAACCTGCAACCTAGGCTTTCTTGGTGGACCCTAACGAAAGTCAAGGAGTGATACCAAAGAGCCCAAATCCTACTGAGTGACCCCTAGAATCCCTGAAATTGACTTCACCCTTGCCATAGGAGCCCATATGATTGAGCGAGCACAAATTAAACAATTCATTAAATAAATATCTAAATCTCTTAAAAGTGGCGTTCTTTCTGAAACTTGATTGCTTAGTTAGACTTGTTTGACGTATAATCTATCCAGGACAGATCAAGGCTGCCAAACTACTCTGAGACACGTGCCACTAGACTGAGAGGCAACTCCACTCATCACCTAGTAGGGCGGCGATGAGATCTGACACTGTACAGATAGACAACGAAAGAGAATGGCTCTGTTTGACTTGTTTGCTGAATGACGTGTGTCCTAAGCATATTGACATTTTGCATATACCTCTGCCTGACATTGCATATTATCTATTTGAGCATTCCTTGTCCTTGATTTACGTGTGTTCATTTGATCTAACAAGCTTCGATCAGTGTTTTCTTGTTTTTTCTGCTTCATGCCAATGATATTCATACATTGCATGTTGCATATCACTCAAGGGTGTACAATGACAGGTATAATCGCCTATATCATGTCTCAAACAGGTTTTCATCCATTGCAAGTTGTATATCGCCCTAGGGCGTACAGTGAATAGCATTCATGCTAACATATTGTCCCGAACATCGCACGCATCATTTTCCATCGCATTTCATTTGGATTTCTTTAAGGCAAGGATGTTTACTATGTCAAGCTCTTATGGACCATCTGTCTCGAACTCGTACAGCGTGGCTGAGCATTAGGTTGCATGGTTTTTACCCCTGCCATTTCGTTTGTTTTCTCTTGGCATGAAACACACATCTATCTTAGACACAAGCAAGCATACATTCGCATTTGCCACTCATATGAGTGGAAAAGCGCAGAAAGACCAATTCATCAGGCGTACGGGGGTGCCTAACACCTTCCCCGTACGTAACAAGAGTCCTTACCCATTTCTCTACCTGCAATGACCTATATGTTATCCATTGGCATTGGAGTCATTTCTTTCATTCTTTTAATTATTTGTTGCAGCACGTTGCATTTTTTTGATTTTCCTCGTCTTTTTGTTAAATAGACTAGGTGGCAACTCCCCTTATCCATTTGTTTTGTTTTTACATGTTTTTCGGTGTTTTCGAGTCAAGTGTCCTTTTCCATCGACTCATCGCTCCTTGCCGTGGCCCTATAGGTCGCCCCTTCCACACCAGCATGGTCACAAGAACTGACAACTTTGTTGGGGATGCTAGACTCCCACTTTCATATTTGCGCTTTTTGTTTGCTTGTGTGGCTCGTGCTTGTTTGATCTTGTTAGTACGTTGTTTATGTCATGTGTACCTTTGTTTGGTGTCGTTCATGCCTTTTGTTCGATGATTGTTTTGTTTTACACAAATATTCTACGTCACCACTTGCACATAACACGCTTCTTGCCTTTTGCTATGATGTTGATTTTTTCTTTTCACCACCGTGATCACATTACACCCGCACATGCCATGATCCTACCTGTGACCGTGTCGGACCCGAAGGGGGGTGGGAAAGGGATCACAGCCATGCCAATACTGGATGGCGAAGGCGCAAGGATAAGAAGAAAAAGAAAAGGAGTCGCCACCTAGTCTTTTAGGGAAAGACGAGGAAAACCACAAATGGATGAATGCATGCATGGGATGCAGATAGGAAGGCTAGATGTCTGCTAACCAG
>JAMKQA010016168.1:0-18704 GCA_024699735.1 Posidonia australis
ATGTCACTCACGCGTGCTGTGTGTGTTTCAGGTGCAGACCGTGTGCAGCCAGTTTCCGGTGCAGGAATCGGAGTTTCTAGCCGCGCATCGTGATCCTAAAGGTGAGCCTGGTTACAGTCTTTTTATTCTGTGATTTGTGTAATTAGGCTTGTGATACTATTGTTTGGTAGCGTGCCCGGGTTCGGGGCGTTACATATAAAGAGCTCAAAACCCTATTTAGCTCCTTTTATTGGAAATTTGCTCATGACTGAAGTTTGCTATTCACTTATGTTTTTTATTCTTTCTAAGTTCAAAACTGTCGAATGTATGTGCAATGTATGTGCAAGTTTCAAAAGAAAACAATGACAATAGGGTGTAGATACATAAGGAACAACCAAAACAGAATGTTAAATGAACAAATGACAAACTTGGCATATCAATCATGGCCAACTAAATAGAATAGCACATTTCTACAAGGAGAATAGGAAATGCCTGATGCTGCAAAATTTGGATGGATGGTAGATAACGAAGCAAAGTTGGAGAGCTTCTTGGATTTGTGTAAATTGTTTGCATCAAAGATACGAAAGCTATAGCTGTTTACAAGGGAAATTTGTATTTTATCATGCTTTGAATGCCACATGGGTTATCAAAGAAACAAATAGATGAGAATGTCAAATTTCGTTTAAATTGGGGATGAACTCTAGTTTCACACGAATAATAACCACGAATCACATGAAGGACTCCATAGAGGACATGAAGCATGTGTGGAAATTAAGAAACAACATGATCCATGTGAGAACGAGGAATCCTTTTGAGGAAAGGACCAAACAAAGAAATTAAGGAACCAATATACGATTATATATTTGTTTAAGCCACCCTAGCATGGGCAAGCCGTCGTAGGTTATGGATGAAACTAATTTATGCATTTTGTAGGAAACTACATTTCGTCAAAACTAATTCAAAGTGTTTAGATGATTAAAAGAAACCTTGTTTTATTCCAAAATTTATGCATAGGGTGTAATTCCCGAGAAAGAAGTCATACTTTTATTTTCTTGAAAACTTTAATTTTTGAGTGCTATACTCTTACCGTGTGTTAAAGATATCCTATCGGTATTAAATTATATTAACATTCTAACAAATTCGAACCAATAGTAGTATTTTTACAAGTATCATTCTATGGTCTTTCTTAAATTGGATTCAAACAATGATCCATTTCTATCTGGAACTTTTGGTTCTAAGTTTTATATAATTCTGACATTGTGATACTTTTACTTAGCTTGTTGACCCGCTGAAATATAATTTAACCGTTTCCAAAAAAAAAAAAACATTCTAACAAATTTGTTATCTCTTCTTAGAATCTTAGTTACATTCAAAAGTATTGCACAAGAATACATAATCTATGAAATGAAAACTATAGTCCGAAATCCATGCTTTATCCAAACAGGTCCTTATTGGCGAAGTATTTCTTAACCATGTTTTCAAAACTAACTTAAGAGAACAAGTAAAAAAAATTCGGACTAGGCACTATTGGGGGCATTAGGTGGCTTCTCCTACCTCATCTCCATCGAGATGACCTTCCTTGTCACGTTAAACACCTAATCGAGATTAAGATTTAGATGGATTAGATGTGATGCGGTGAAAGTCATATACCTTCATGGAACTGTACAAATTGAGAATCCAAATAACAGTGAAATATTTAAGGTCAATGGTCAGCATTTAAAATCATTTTTGGTCTTATCCACCAAAAATGAAGGTAATATTATCTTAGGTAAGAAGTGGTCATATCATGTAAATATGTATAAACTATACATAAGTTTTATTTCCATAGCAGTAGAGGCACTTCAACTCAAATCAAATATTATTTTTCTAATATTATTTCATTTCATTGATCATATCATTTACTGCATACATTGAGAACAATATACAGTTCAAGTGTGAGGAGAGTCTTCTATGTGTCTCTTTCATTTTCTTTATTTAGAGTCTTCTTTGTGTCTTTTTCATTTTCTTTATTTCAATACAAAAAATTTGGATTAAAAAAAAAAAGAACTATCCATATTGACCTAATCAGTTAGGAGTGAATTCATAATCTTGTGTTTCAAATTCAAAGGTAAGGCCAAGTAATTGGGAACCTTATGATTCAAAGAGTAATGGTAAAATTTGAAAAATAACATCTGAAATATTTATAACTTATATGTACCTTATACTACTGTGACCATGCCAGTGGAACCCTGCATGGCTCTCCTTATGGTGCATGGAAGCACAAGAGGAGTCCCGATACGGTCATGGTGAAGATGGTGAATCCAGAGAAGAAGACTAGATTCGGAAACACCAAGAAAAGATAAGAAAGGATAAGGAAAGGAGTCGCTACCTAGTTTTTTAATGGAAAGACAAAGATAACGAAATACGAAAGAAAACAAGATGAAGAAAACATGTATGCTCTGAGCCTAATGGATGAAATGCACAAATCAATGCGGGCCACAGAAAGGATAAGGACTCTTGTTACGCATGGGAAAGGAGTTTGGCACCCCCATGCTCCTGAGGAACTCAGTCTTTCTAGGTTTCCTACTTGCTAATGGTCTATTGTGTGTGTGCTTGCCTATTCTGAATGCACATGCTTAAGATGACTATGAAAACATGCCAAATCAAAGAGAAGAAATGAATAAAAGGAAAAAAGATAATCCGAGGGACAAATGTAGGCATTGAGAATGTCGCTTTACTGTACGCCCGTGGGTGATAAGGAAAATCGTGAAAGTCGAGAAAATCTTGGAAAGAGTCACAGAAATCAGCGGAAACTCGAAGAAATCTGAGAAGATCAAATTGAGGAAAATAATCCTCTTTCGAGACAATGTCGACATTGTAAGCCTGTTAATGTACACCTCAGACGATGGAAAGCCAAATCAAGTCAAAATCGCGTTAGTCGGAAGAAATACAGGAAACAATGAGAAAACCAAACTTGAAATGAGTTAGAAATGCATGCACGACGTAAGGAAGAGATCACGAGATAATATGCATGAAAATTAGCAACAAAAAGTACAAATTGCATGTGTGAGTGTAAAAATGTAAATTTCAGGGGCTTTTGTGCAAAATTCCCAATTTCTAAATGAAAACTAAAATTCTGAAGCTAAATCATCAAAAATACATAAAAAAAACACATTTTATGTAATTTTGAAGAAATCTGGGGTCAAATGTGCAAATCTGTGCATTTCTGGTCAAATTAAAGGTTCGTAGGGGTCAATATGCAATTCTGCCATTAAAACATGTATTTAATGCAATTCTGAAGAAATTCAGGACAAAATATGCAAGAAAAAAAAGTCCATGTTTGAAAACAGAAAGTTCCAGGGACTGACATGCAAATTTACCCTAGAAAACATGCATTCAGTGAGAAATCAGTGAAATTCAGGGGCTAAAATGCAATTCAGGTCACATTTGAGCAAATATTTGAATTCTCAAGGTTTAACTTGCAATTTTGACAAAGAAATATGCATTCAAAACTATTTCAACAAAGCTCAAGGTTTTTTATGCAAAAAATGTTGAACTTAAATGCATGAAAAAAAACTCAAAGGTTTTATATCAAATTTTAAAGCATGAAAAACATTAACTAGTATATACAGAGGGCACAATGCAATATTTTCAAATCAAACATTATTCAAACGATTAAAAACGTATGCAGGGACCTAAAAGTAAGAAAAAGGACTTATGTGTAAGAAAATAAGGACCTAACTGTAAGAAAACAAAACTATCAGAAGTTTATACAAAGAAAACTTATTTTTTAAATTTTTTTAAAGAAAAGGAATTGATGACCGTCGGCGACGGAACTCTGCCATCAACGACTGCCGAGGATGCCCTTCCGAGGCATCGAAGGGCATCCCAATGCCCGATCGAGCAACAGGTTCCACTGGGAGCAAGAGGAGAAGAGTTCAACAGTTTGGATTGAAAGTTCAATGGCTGGAACTGGCCCTCCAACTCCCTCGCCGTCGCGCATCGACGGCATTGAGGAAGAAGGTTACTCCAGAGGCTATGAATGACATGCACTATACTAAACGTCTGCATGCCTGCACCTACAAATCAAAAACACGAGGAAAAACGTATGAATGACAGAAGTCACCCAATATGCACCCCACGAAAACCACGGAAAAACAAAATTATAATCAATTTTCCTTTTAAATTCATTTCGCAAACTATTTTTCTTCAAAACCTCATACACCAGGCCCACACCAGCCAAAACCACAATCGAGGCTCTACTAGCCCAAAGCCACAAGCAAAGGCCCTCAATGGCCAAAACCACACACAGTGAGTCGAGAAGCTTGGCGTAGGCAACCAAACTCTAGCCACACGCAATCCACTAAGGAGCGACCACAGCGTTCTGCACTGCCACGGTGATGACCACCCTGTGCAGGAGCGTTCACCGTCCCACGATTCCCCTCTCTCAGGAGAACCCTCAAAAGCCAACCCCTACTTGGGAAGGTTGTCTTGTCTCTCAGGACGCTACCAGCTACGGGGCACATGTCCCACCCGTACTGGCCACCACAAAGTACGCATCCTCACGGCGTCCTCCACACATGGTGCTCAGGAGGGAGTATCATACCTCCACACCCGACAACACCCTAGCCTCAGTGCTCACAGTAACAACAGGAGTATCATAGTTCCCTGTCATGCCACAAGATACCTCAACCCACGGACCACAACCCTAGCCTCGAGACGACAGTCAAGGAGTCTCATACCTCCACGACCCGATGTCCATCAGCCACAGGTATCTTGACCCCCGACCTCAACCGGGGAGTCGCACCCGACCTCCCGAGAATGTCGTCACATTCCCTGGTCCTAGCAACACGGTCCCACACTGTCTCAGCCTGCACACAAAAAACTAGGAAAACATTTTCCAAAAGTAGGCCAACTATTCTTTGAAACCCATTTCCAAAACTATTTTCAAATCTTTTGAAAATTCTTCCAAAACCTCGGTAAAGCGACGCGTCGGGTGTCCTAAGGGACAACCGCTGACGGCCCACAATCCCATCTTACAAGGACAAAACACAACAATCCAGAAAGCCCTTGGAAAACACATTTTATAAGCACATTTGGGCCCAAATTCGACATGTCAAAAACAGGTTCGGTATGCCGAAAATCCCTAGTTCGGTAGCCTAATCTGGATCGGTCGACCAAATCAGGTCAATGGTCAATACTCAAACCAAATTCGGTATATCAAAACTGGTTCGGTCGATCGAAATCTCCTGATTTGGACGACCAAATTAGAAGATCTAAACTGACAGAAAAATGGTATGCCGAACAGAATTAGTATACCGAAATCAACTGATTCAGTATGCCGTTTCCATTTCGGTATGCCGAATTCTGCACAATCAAAAAACGGCCCAAACCCTATCGTCCGAGATCACCCCAACTAGGACCTCTGATCAGACCTCCTAAACAAGCACCAAAAATCTTGCATAAAACATGGGATGTAGACCCTTAAGCCTCACACAAGACCACACAACCCTACTCTGATAAAGGCTAATGAATCCCAGCTATGCTACTTGAGTCGAGATCATGGACTGATGCAAAAGAACTCTATACAAAGAGTCCTAAAAAACCAGCAGTTCACCATACCCAAGTGGCAAGCCAAACTTCACTAGATGCAAAACTAATGCAAAGAGTGTTATTACATGCTGAAATTATGCAAGCAAGAACATGGCATATCAGAGATCAAATGTCAGGAAAATCAAAGTCCAGAAGAATCAAAAGGACGTGCAAATAATGATGCAAAATGGACTACTCGCACCCTATGACCAGGCTGGTGCACCAGGTTGGTGTGCCTCAGATACTACAACCTGATTTCAGAGTCTAGGCCGATGTATGCAACTAATTGGGTTACTGGCTATTCAGATCATTAACTTAGATGCCAGAGAACTTAGTCATGTTAAATAAATAAGCATTGAAACACTCTTATCATTCTCTCCTCAAGTCATGCATGTTCATGGGTTTACAAGGACTGCAGTTACTGATGATGGATTTTAAGATTCATGCAGTGATTTGGTAGACTTAGGGATTATGCGGAAATGGTAAAGCATGTATACGGGATGCATCACAGTTCATGTTCCATAGCTAGTGGTTACATAGGACTATGATTCATTGCTAAAATAACGATCACACAGTGCAAAATCATCATGAGAAAAAAGCAATGAACATAGAAGGAAGCATCATGAACATCCAAAATAACACAAAAAGGCACGAAAGAACATCACTATATAGACAATATATCAGCTTAGTTGCAAGTTTTATCCAGAATATTATGTAAAACCTATGTGGAGGTGAGTAAGAGAACTTACCTTACCTAGGGTGTCTCCTCCTTGGATGGCTCAAGGTATCTCGTCCTTGTTGCTTTGGACACAATTGGGAGTGCTTAGGGCTGCAAGGGAATGCTCTAAAGGTAGGGGTGCTGGTTGCTAAGAGTGGGTGAGTTGCCAAGAGAGAAAAATGTTGCTTATGGATGGCCTTTTAAAGAGAATGAAGAGGTAACTCCATGGGATGCCAAAAGCCTTGAAACTCAACAGTCTTGCGTAGATACATGGAGGAATACTCTCAAGGAAAGGTTACAAGCACAGAAGATGGAAAGCCAAAAGCCAACACCTTGAAAAATGGTTGTGCGCCAGCTTGGTGTGCCACATTGGTGCGCCAGCTTGGTGCTCTACATCTAGTAGCCTGAATTATTAATCGGGCCATAGGTTTGTTATAGGCTTAGGGTAACCAAGGTGCTAGTTAAAATTCAAATGAGGTTAAGCTTGTCGTATCCAAAGCAACATCTTCTAGAGAGTTCGCCTACGAGCTGCCTCAAAATCGAGGTGTCTACAGATGCCCCTCTCTGAGCGAGGTCGAGGGACTGAGGAAACCGAGACCGATGCTCAGGGTTGACAAGATACTCCTATTTTAAGGCTACGGAGGAATGATGTTTGCTATAGACACTAGGTCATTTATCTGGTGGATACACCGAAAGTCATGACTTGTTGCCAAATACAAATATGCAAATGCAATATGCAATATGCATGCGAATGCCGAGCCAAATGCTAAAAATGCGATGCCAATGCAAAATACAAATACAAGAGCCGATGCTTGAAAGTAGAATGCAAAGCTGATGCTAATGATGAAGTGATATTGCAAAAACTAAAGAAATCCTGCGTACAGAGGGAACCATTGGCAGAGACATGACAAGTTAACCAAGTCTTGTGAACCCGATCGCCAAACAGCTTGATGATTGTGAATCGAGTAGTTGGGGATACTAGCCCAAAGAAAAGAGGAATGACAAATCACATTATTTGTCAAGCAAGAAAGGAGGCCTTGTCTCCACAGACCTAAGGCAACCAAAGGGATTTCGCGCTTGCGAAGATCCAGAAGAAAAAAGAAAAGACCTCGACTGCCCGGTCAAAGGTCGACTTTCACCTCCCGGTCAAAAGTCAAGCAGCTGGTTTCGCATCCGCGGAAATCCAAGGAAAGGACAAGATAAGACCTTCACCGCCCGGTCAAAGGTCGACCTTAACCGCCTGGCCAAAAGTCAAGCAAAAGGATTTCGCGCTCGCAAAAATCCAAGAAAAAGCAAGGAAAATGACCTTGACTACCCAGGCAAAGGTCAACTTTGACAGCCCGATCAAAAGTCAAGGAAAAAGGATTTCGCACCTGCGAGAATCCAAGGAAAAAGAAAAAGAAATGACATTGACCGTTCGGTCAAAGGTCAACTTTGACCGCTCAGTCAAAAGTTAAGGAAAACGATCTTGCGTCTGCAAGAATCCAAGGAAAAAGGAAAAGAAATGACCTGGACCGCCCGGTCAAAGGTCGACTTTGACCACCCGGTCAAAAGTCAAGGAAAAGGATCTCGCGCCTGCGAGAATCCAAGGAAAAAAAGAAGAAATGACCTTGACCGCTCGATCAAAGGTCGACTTTGACCGACTGATCAAAAGTCAAGGAAAAGGATCTCGCGTCCGTGAAAATCTAAGAAAAAAGGATAAGAAATGACCTTGATCGCCTGGTCAAAGGTCGACTTTGACCGCTTGGTCAAAAGTCAAGGAAAAGGATCTCGCTCCCGCGAGAATCCAAGGAAATAGGAAAAGAAATGACCTTGACCACTCGGTCAAATGTCAAGGAAAAGGATCTCGCCCCCGCGAGAATCCAAGGAAAAAGGAAAAGAAACGACCTTGATCGCCCGGTCAAAGGTCAACTTTGATCGCCTGGTCAAAAGTCAAACAAACTGATTTCGCGTCCGCAAAAAATCCATGGAAAAGGGAAAAGAAATCAGAATCTCATCGCTCGGAGTGAAACTCCAAAAAGAAAAACGATAATCCCTGGATTGTCCCCTAGGAAGGAAGTAGGCCCTAACAGCGCACCGAAGGGCAAAACAGTAATTGTGCTTGTTGCTGGCTCCATGGCACAGAAACCGGTGTTCTTGCTGCAATGCATGTGCAATACCCTTTGAAGGAACCTTGCTGGAGTTTCGATCTGATGTGGCATTATTTGCAGGTTTTGCGAAAGGTTAAGACCTATTTGCAGTTTTCCAAAACTTGAGGGACTTTACTGCAAATTTCCCTGATATGACAAATTTCTACTGAATCGCTGCTGAGCTATCAATTTCAAAGTTCTACCGAGTATTTTCAAATGTCTGCTTCAAACATAACCTCTCGCACCCTCCGTAGGTTATTCTGCAAATTTCATAATCTCAAGGGGTTTCCTGTAAATTACCCTATCAAGTGAACTTTTTGAGGCTGAGTGTCTACTTTTCTTAACACTTTGCATTTTGCTCTTCAAATGCAAGCTGTGGAGTGTTGGGGGCCAAAACGCAATTTTCGCAGCCATTTTGCACTTTTAACCTTGGAAATTACACTATTTGCATTGTTGGTATATGATGGGGCCCACTGGGTAACTGCCAACTCATATGCCATGCAGGGATATCCAACCATGGTGACACCCAAGCACTGTTCTGATGTTCTGCAAACATGGTTTGGTGCACTAACTACCGAGGATTGTGAGCAACTGCGGGTTTGAAGCATATCATCTTCGTTGTTGAATATTGCCAAGGTTGAAGTGAACTGGCACTTGTTATACGCTGCGGCTAAATTCTGGAAACCCGCTTTCCATGTATTCCGCTTTGAGCAGACGGAACTTACTCTTACCTTAAAGGAAGTCCAACGAATCCACGGGCTATTGCCGTACATGTCACCAACCAGTTTCATGTGTCGTGACAGCTATGCTTCTATGTTACGTCAACTGACAGGCTTATCCTGAAGTGCTTGCGAGAAGCCTTATCTGCATGCTCATAAAAGTAGTACTGTTCCATCTTCTTAACTTAGAAAGGTAGCTAGCATGCCCCTAGCCAAAGACCTATTTCCAACCAAAGAGTAGTTAACATGTCCCTGGTTAAAGATCCCTTTTTTGCCAATATTCTAACTCAGAGGGCAGCTAGCATGCCCCTGGTTAGAACTATGGCAAACGCTTTGCAAAGCAATGCAAAATGCAAAAGTGGTATGATCAAAAATGCTAAATGCCAAGTGATTTATGCAAGACTCATAAGATAGAAGCAAGATTTATGCATGGTTTATAGAAGATATGCCCTCAGCACCGAGGAAGCCTTCATTGTCTGCTACAATGAACTAGAATGTCCTCAACTCACTTGGTGCTACCTAGATCCCTGAGTTTATGGTGGCTCTCACTCAACCAATGGGCTTCCGGGATAAAATGGGCTCCATGCCAAACTCCTAGGGCCCTACACCTACTTTTTTCAATAATTCATTTTTTTTTGTTTTACTCCCTCAAAGGCATGCTGACCTACCCTATCCCTACTTGGAGGTAATAAACACCTAGGCTGGAAGATGGCTGCTCTCTTTCTTTTTGATGTAAAAGGGGTGGCTAGTCCCTTTGCAAATATGGGCTCGGTAGGTGTATGCTTCAACTCCTCTCCAAGTTATGTGAGAGGGATAGAGTCGTCTTGCATGCCTCTCTCATTGGAACCGACTTCTATCTGCAACTTCTATCTTCTTATTTCCTTTGTGCTCCAAAGACTATATTTTTTCTTGCCTCACACTCACTCACGACCTATCATTTTTCCTCCCTCTCGAGGTATAAGCGCCCTTGGGAATTTATACATTTCGTCCAATTCCCTGTAAATAGTTGCTCCCTCACTCCCTAGGTTACATAGGTAGTAACACGTGAGGAGGATCAAAACTCTGCCTAAGCAGGTTGGCCTTCCGACTTTCCTCATCGGGCAACGTTTATGCCAATGTTTCATATTATAATTATAATGCAAACGAAAAGAAAGTACAATGCATATGATGCGATTTATGTGTTGTGCGGATGCAGTAACTTAAAATACCAGAATGCTAAAGCAAGAAACACAGAGATGCATGGCCCACAATGGAATGTTTTGCAAGGCTTGGGAGTGGCTGGCGATCACTGGTAGTACTTTTTCAATTAGGAGGCGTTGACAGGCTCCAACTACTCCCCACGACCCATACCTTGGAAAATGACTACACCCCGAAAAAGATTTCTTTCACAATGGATGTGCATGCCAATTGGACCCATCTGCACCATCTGCCTCGATAACATCGTCTTCCTCTCCATAAGCACTAAGCTCAGATGGATTTTCTTGCTCAAAGGTTGGACCTATGATATCCACTGAGAGAATTTCTTCTACTACTGTCCCTAGGTGGTATCGGTGATTCTAGCTACGGAAACAACTACTTTCCTTTTTCTGACTCTATCGTGCTCTGCTTAGTCTTCCGCAAGCACCCCCAATTGTTCTTTGAATAAAATGTCCAGATCTCCGACTATGTCATCTGTCAGGCTACACTTTGAGTCAGATCAGGATCTTGCACTGCTGCTGCCTGAGACGCCATTGAGTGTTTTGACTCTGACAACACAACACAATCCTGGAATTGCTGACAGGCCTGCTCAATACTCTGCTCTGACTTTGACTGATCATTCTCTGTATAAAACTCCTCTGGACAAATCCAAACTACTGGCGATTGTGTCATTATGAATGGACTCTAGTTTAGATCTGAAACGCCTGCAATGGTGAAGTTAGTCAAATCGCGGGAAATCATCATCTTTGGGGACTTACTGAAGCACGGGGGTCTCTTCTACTGGTACTAATGCTTGTATCCCAATCCTTCGCGCTTTCTCCGTTCTTCCGCCTTGATTGGTTCGGCAGTTCCTTGGCTGTATCGCCCAAGAGAAGTTCCTTTCTCGTATCCCACTTACGACACAAGTTATCGACCATCAAATGGGAATCACTATGAATGGCCAAGTGGATGAAGCGCTCGAGGGCAGGAATGAAATCAACCTGCTCGAACCGGTTGACCCGGAACAGAACATCAAAGGGTTTGGGCTCAAAGTGGACAGTTTGGTGTTGCAGGACTTAGTCTGGGTGTTGGGGGTCTGTACACCTTATGTGATCGCGTTACCTCTACACACATTTTTGTGGCATAATTGTATGGAACACGATACGTGTCATAAGTAAGGGTGACCACAACAGGTGATGGGCTACTAACTGTACTGGTACGACTAAAGGATACGAAACTTAGTAACTCTGAGGTGCTAGTGACTGAATTGGTCCAGATTGTGGCCTAGCTTGGAGACAAATTGGTGCTGGTGGCTGAGGGTACACGATAGGCGGCGCCACAGTGTACCCCGACTCAACAGTAAAATGAAACATACTAACTGACTCCTCGGAACTACCAAGGAAAGATTGATATAATAGGTGAGGAAAAAAGGATGACACATCATGAATAAGATCGGTAAGACGAAAAGGAAGATGAGGCAGAACAAAAAGGAAAGATAGAATTGACTCCCAAGGGACCTACTGCTCTCGGGGCTAAATGCTAAGGTAATGGCTGGCTAACTATGTTGGGTTGTGCTGGTAGTGCTTGTGCGGCTACTGATGTGGGCGCAGGGCCTGCCGCCTACGTGCTAATGACAATGACCTTCTGATCAATCAAGTCCTGGATTGCGTTCCTTAGTGTGAGACAATTGTCCGTCGAGTGGCCCGCGACTCGATGGAAATTACGGAACATGCTCGCATTATACCATGCAGGAAGCGGACTTGGTGGCCGGTGAATCTCAGGCAGCCTCAAAAGGGATGCCACTTTAGGGAACACCATGCTCAATGGCTCCACTAATGGAATATAGTAGCGCCTGTAAAGGCGTTGCTGCCTCGGTTGCGGATCTACCAATGGCGGGCGCATCACAACCGGTGGGGTAGGATATA
The DNA here is from genome assembly GCA_024699735.1 of Posidonia australis. Taxonomy (NCBI): domain Eukaryota; kingdom Viridiplantae; phylum Streptophyta; class Magnoliopsida; order Alismatales; family Posidoniaceae; genus Posidonia; species Posidonia australis. Next base: position 12,218 of record JAMKQA010016168.1, read on the forward strand.
CCAGAGTGGCAGTGGGAGTGATGTGTGATGCATGAGGTGCTTCAGGTGTGGGTGCGGGTGCATAAACTAATTGGTGTTGAGGGGGCGGATGGACATTTACTAATGCAGCAGGGGATCTAATATAAGAGACTGTATCCTTGGAGGGATCCCGCCTCTTGGGAGGATTGGCGTTATGGTTGTTGTTGTTGTTGTTGCTGCTAGCACCACTATGTGAGGAAGTGGCCTGTTTAGCGAATGCAGAGAGTGCGTGAAAACTACTGCCACGCAGTGAAGTCTCAACAAGGGCACCTGCCCGAAGCAATGCAGAAAAAGTAGTAACTGGCTGTATGCTAAGCAGAGCCCCGACTACTGGCTGTGCTGCCCGAATCACGATCTCAATAAACGAGGGTCTATCTTTGACCTGTAAAGCTAAGGACCGCCACTGTCCAACATACTCCCCGAATGTTTCCTGAGGCCTCCACTTGATTGCGACTAAGTCCTCGTGCTTCAGGACTAGGTCGAGATTGAAGGAATATTGTTCGAGGAACGCCTGTGTAAGGTTGTCCCAAGTCCTGATGGTGGCCATGTCGAGGGAGGTGAACCATTTCAACGTGGGCCCCGTAAGACTCTTCTAGAACAAGTGGATTAACAACCTTTCGTCAGCTTGGAGCTAGGCGAGGTCTCCGCAATAGGCTTTGAGATGAGAAATCGGGCAGCCCCTACCATTGTATTTTTCGAACTCCGGGATTTGAAAGTTCGGTGGGAGAGTTGCCTCTAGAAAATATAAGAGGTCCCGGAATTGGTAGGACCCGTGGTCCTCACCCTACACTTGTCGGAGTGTGCGCTTCAAATCATTTACTCTCGCAAGGAGAGCGTCTGGAGCCACTATAGTAGCAGATTGTGCAGCCAAGGCGGGTGCTGCGTACACTATATGGGTTGCCCCTAAGGGCTCCTCCAGATCCACCATTCCGCCATCTGGTGCTACAGCAGGATGGCTAGTGTACCCGTGCATGAATGTTGTGTGCTGTGGTACAAACGATGAAGCTTGTGTCTGATACATGGGTGAGGATAAGGCAGGGGGTGGTGCCACAAGAGGTGCAGAATGTGAGAACAAGAGTTGTTGGACCGAAATGGCCCTTGGTACTACGCTCACGACGGGCTGCGCTCCCACCAACCTAGGAGGCTGGCCACCAAATAATGGAGATGCATGTTGTGGTGGGTGATGAGGTGGTGTTACAAAAGGCAATGTCGACACCCCTATCGCCGGAGAGACGAGGGATGGCGACGGTTGTGGGGGTGGTGCAGTGGGTGCAATCTGTGGTCCTAGAGCCGGTTGCAAAGGCAACTCGGGAGTCAAGAACGACAAACCTGAAAAGGGCAGGAGCGCTAGTGCCAATCCCTGCAACTGCTGGGCGAGGGCCGACATTTGTTGCAGTTGCGTAGTGACGGGATCATCACTAGTGGCTCCAAAGGATGGAGGCAAAACAGGGGAAGAAAAGTTAGGAAGTTGAGACCCCAGCTATCCAAACTAAGGAGAGGCTACTACAGAGACAGCCGCAGTCAGAGGGGGACTAGTAAACACATAGCCCTGAGGAGGAGCAGCAAAAGAACCTTGGGGGAAGGTTATGGGAACAGACTCAACTACTGAGGCCCTAGAAGCAGCAGAAGACCAAACTGATGATCTCGAAGGCAGGGTAGCCACAAGGACACGATACTGGGATGGCGGAGGTTCTCCGGATGTTAAGGCAAAAGTAGAGGCAACAGTGATAACAGGGACAGAATGGTACGCTGAAACGGGGACCTCCTCCTGGGCAGCAAAGGAAAGGGGCTCGCTGATTTGCTGGGCCATGGCAGATCGCGATCGAGTACGGATTAGATTGCAGCTGGGAACAAAAGGACGAATCCTAGGACGAGCTATCGTCAAAGGTGACAGATAACTCGGGAGATATGGTCGAGAATTGGGTCACGTCGGCTGTCAGCGAAAGGAAAACCTCGAGCTCTAGCTAAGGAACTCGCACACCGATAGGTACTCTTTGTACAAAACAAAGAAATAAGTTAGAAAAGATGCAGTGCTTATAATGGTATGAGATGCAAATGCATGAATGCTTCTAGCATGCGCTCTCTCACAATCTAGGGGTATCCTACCAAGCCATCTACTCCAGGTTCACACAAGTGTAAATGGGTCTCCGACTCAATGTTAGAAAGTAAAGGTTTCCGTTCTCAATCCTAGCCAAAGCTTAGGCAGTAAACGGGTGATGCGTTCGAGGCCTTGTCCTCTGCCAAAGCAGTAGGCTGTACCCTCTACTAACACCGACACGACCCCAGACATCGGGGACATACTGATATTTCATCCCACGCCAAAGCCATAGAATGAAAAAACTAGGAAATGTCCTTCGCAAACTATATAGGTGGACTCAAGAGATGAGAAGATGCATGCCCTATATGATGAATGCAAAAGATGCTTTAACTCATTTACTTGCAAATTTGTTAAACCTTGGGAAAAGTTTACAATTTGTCACTAGTATGTGTCCTATTTATTAATTATGGTTTTTATGTTTTTATTAACCAAAAAGGGAAGGAAAGCATGTCTCTAATCTCCTAAACATGGCATATGCAAAAAGGGGAAGAAAACATCCAAAGCAATCATCAATCAACATACAAAAAGCATGCGCATATTATGTGTAAGAGTGGTGGCATAGCAAATGTGTAAAAGAAAACACCCATCATACAAAAGGCATGCATGAAAGGAACACATAGCTTATTAAAAAGAGACAACCAAAGCAAAGCATGGGAAACAAGAAAACAAGGAAAAAAGCCAAAGTAAACGGAAAAACCCAAAACGAAAACTGGGATCTGGTTGTCCCCAGCAGAGTCGCCAGTTCCTGTAACCATGTCGACGACAGCCTCGTGCGTGGCGCGGAAGGCCAAATGCGTGAGGACCAGCAAAGTCACAACAAAAATAATAAAAACAATAATAAAATGCGGGAATCGCCACCTAGTCTATTAAAAAACGGGAGACGAGGAAAACCATTTTAAAACATTAAAACCATGTAATAAAACTAATGGAAAAGGTCATTATGAACTAGAAAATTGTGCAAGGATCCCTGTTACGCACGAGGAAGGTATTAGGCACCCTCGTGCGCCCGAAAATCGATCTTTCATGGGTTTCTCGTTTACTTATATGAAATGTTGGCTTTCCAGCCTATCTTTGTACGCCCAAGGGCGATATGCAATGCGACTCTATATGCAAGTGGTGCCTTATGCTAATCATGGGTGGAGGGACTGTAGGATGTATCCTAAGGCTCAGAAAGGTCACATGAGTGGTGGATCAAACACCGGTGCAAAGATATTGCACGGATATAACCACGAATCCAACAATATCGAGTGGCTAACGTCCTAGCTTTGCTACATGCAAAACCTAGGCTACCATGCATAAATGTGAATGAAAACAGACTGGAGTCATCCTGATATATCCATGAAGAACACCCAAGGAAAATCAAAGGCAAAGTAAATCAGGAATCATGCTAAACACCATGCCAAAAACCACTATTGGCACAGTGAAAACAGGCAGGTGTGCCTATTTCGTACGCTAGACTGGTGCGCCACCTATGTGCGCCTATGAAATTGCAGATCAGACAGTAAGCTATACTAATGTGCCATGCGATATAAAATCTTGCAAACATACTCTAGACCACTTGAATATGCATCATGGACATCTAAAACACCTGATCACATGTGAGTTTCCCTCTCTTCCACAAGGTCATAAAGGAAAGAGGAAACCCAAGACATGGGCCTTGTGCTCAGGGACAATAAGCCTCACACAAGACCACACAACCTTACTCTGATAAAGGCTAATGAATCCCAGCTATGCTACTTGGGTCGAGATCATAGACTGATGCAAAAGAACTTTACACAAAGAGTCCTGAAAAGCCACCAGTTCACCATACCCAAGTGGCAAGCCAAACTTCACTAGATGCAAAACTAATACAAAGAGTGTTATTACATGCTGAAATTATGCAAGCAAGAACATGGCATATCAAAGATCAAACATCAGGAAAATCAAAGTCCAGAAGAATCACAAGGGCATGCAAATAATGATGCAAAATGGGCTACTCGCACCCTGTGACCAGGCTGGTGCACCAGCCTGGTGCGCCAGGATGGTGGGCCAATCTGGTGCACCAGGTTGGTGTGCCCTAGATACTGCAGCCTGATTTCGATGTCTGGGCTCGATGTATGCAACGAATTGGGTTACTGACTATTCAGATCATTAACCTAGATTCCAGAGAACTTAGTCGTGTTAAATAAATAAGCATTGAAACACTCTTATCATTCTCTCCTCAAGTCATGCATGTTCATGGGTTTACAATGACTACAGTTACTGATGATGGATTTTATGATTCATGCAGTGATTTGGTCGACTTAGGGATTATGCGGAAATGGTAAAGCATGTATAGGGGATGCATCAAAGTTCATGTTCCATAGCTAGTGGTTACATAGGACTATGATTCATTGCTAAAATAAAGATCACACAGTGCAAAATCATCATGACAAAGAAGCAATGAACATAGAAGGGAGCATCATGAACATCCAAAATAACACAAAAAGGCACGAAAGAACATCACTATATAGACAATATATCAGCTTAGTTGCAGGTTTTATCCAGAATATTATGTAAAACCTAAGTGGAGGTGAGTAAAAGAACTGTAACACCCGTAAAATTCATTTTGTAATTATTTACATTTTATGAATATTATTTCTGGACGGGTGTTACTGTTCTGAGGCCCGTTGTGTGGTTCTGTGCTTTTGGGCTTGGGCCTTGTGGGCTGGCTTCTGTTTGCGTGTCCCTGTGAGTGGTTAGCACTGCGCATTGTGGCGCTATGCGTGTGGGGCCTAGGTGTTGGGGCCCACATTTATGGGCTGTTGGTTGTGGCTGGTGGTTGGGCAGAGTGGTTGGTTGCTCGTGTGGTGTGCCGGTGGCTGAGACACACAGGTGAGCACGTTCCCAACTACTGTGGGCGCTGGCTTTATAAGCCGCACCGCACTTCTCCTCGCCACTCATTGCCTGTAACACCCCAGCGCTACACAACAGTACAAGAACAACCCAAGAGTAGCTAAAAGAATCTAAATGGCAGAATAAAATAAATAAAGCTAATCACCCAGACCTGTGTGCAGCAAACGTGGCTCGAAAAGATGCACCAGACTAGACTGCTCCTACACCTGAGCACCTGAAACAAAGGGGACAAGGAAAAACACGCGTGAGTGACAGGAATGTCACCTAGTACGCGCCCCAAAACAGCGCTAAAACTCACGAAAAACATTGCCAGAAAACTACCATTGCCAAAACCACATGTCCAATTAGAAAAACTTGGAAAACAATGGTATTTTTCTTTTCTTTTCTTTCAAAACCTCATGCTCGTTCATAAACCTTTATACTCAACACAGGAGAAGCAAATCATTTCATCTAGTTTCCTAGCCTAAAACATCATTTAAAACCATTTGCACAATTTATCACAATCCGGGCTAGGAATTAGTCCACACACAAATCCACACTTTTCCATTCCAAAACTGGTCGCATCACCCTGGCCACAGGCGATCGAACTGGCTACAAGCAGCTAGTGAGGGTTCCATGTCACCACACGCACACTGCAGTGCCGCGGTGAACCACCCCGCGCTGGAGTTCAACCGCCCCGACTGCAGCCTCAAAATGTACCCTCACTGGTACAAGCACTGTAACATCTGTGCCTGGATTTTTCCATTTTATATAAACCATAGAATTTCTTGTATTTAGTAGTGTGGTTTATTAATGGTTAATTCAGTTTGAGTTGGTTGGTTGTGGTTCTTCCCTGTGTTTTGTGCCCTTGGCTTCTCCCTTGTGGTGTGTTTTTGGCTTGTGGGCCTGTTTGTGCCTTGGGACCCATGTGTGCCACGTGGGCCTGGACCCGGTCAAAAGGGGAGCCAACGGCAGCCCGTGACCTGCCGCGTTCTTTCTCCCGATCCCGTGAGACCTAGCGGGGGAGATGGTCGCTCGTCCCGTCCCCTCCGTCCAGAGTTGGGGTAGCTGGTGAGCGCCAGCGGGATTCCGGGATGGCAGGCTCGCTGAAGAGCTTTAAGAGGAGGTGGTGTGGTGGCTGTGATTGGAAGCCACGAGCTACAAGCGGGGGAGAACCAGTAGGAGGGCGAGAGGGAGTGAGGAGGTTAAGGAAGGTCGCGGCCATTGGAGGTCGTGTGAGCTGAGGAGAGCTTGCACCAGGCCTTGCCGGAGCGCATCGGGCACACGGGGAGCTCACCGGAGCCTGGTACGCATTCCCATCTCCTCTCCTTCTTTGCTTTCAGAGTATGCCAAATTAGGGCAAAATCTGAGATAATGCATGAAAATTATGCTAAATATGTAGAAATGATGAGAATGTGATGCTTAGCATGTTTATGTTGATATCATGCTGATTTATGGGCTTTTGTGCGATTTTCGTGGATGATTTAGGAAGCATGCTACAGTGTTAGTATTTGAGCT